>CAUYRT010045130.1:0-22369 GCA_963574885.1 Lepilemur ruficaudatus | reverse complement strand
CTAAAAATATATAGGAAAAATTAGCTGGGCATGGTGGCGCATGCCTGTAGTCCCAGCTACTTGGGAGGCTGAGGCAGAAGGATTGCTTGAGTCCAGGAGTTTGAGGTTGCTGTGAGCTAGGCTGATGCCACGGCACTCACTCTAGCCCGGGCAACAGAGTAAGACTCTGTCTCAAAAAAATAAAAAATTTAAAAAATTTAAAAAAAATTAAAAAATTAAAAAAAAAAAAAAGACACGGAGGTCTTGCTATGTTGCCCAGGCTGGTACTGAAATCCTAGGTTTAAGCAATTCTCCTGTCTCAGCCTCCAGAGTAACTGAGACCACAGGTGCACACCACCATGCCTGCCTTTCAGGACTTGTCTCTAAAAGTGCATTACAGGTTGAAAGGTACTTATACAGGCTGAGTATCCCTTATCCAAAAGTATTTTGGATTTTGAAATATACTAAAAAATATAAAAATTCAAAATATATTTGCATCATATACTTATCTGGTTGAGCAATCCTAATCTGAACATGCTCCAATGAACATTTCCTTTGAGCATCATGGCACTACACCAAAACATTCATATTCTGGAGCATTTCAGACGTTTGGATTAAGGATACTTAACCTATACATACTTTGTGTCAAACTACCCCCCTGAAAGGCCATTACCAATTCATAATGCAACCAGCAAAAGATAAAGGTGGCTGTATGTGAAACAACTGAACAATTAAAAAATGTTCTTTGTTTTCCCATGGCTGTGCCCTTAAATTTTTTTTCTTTTGTGAATTAGCTCATGTCATATTTCTGACTTTCTAATGAACAGTTAATCTTTTTCTTCCTGATAAAAAGCTATTACCTTTTGTGATTTATATTTCTTACAAATATTTCTTTTTGGGCTGTGGAATGCTTTTTAAAAATTAGCTTTTGAATTATGGTAACATATATAAAATTAGCTGGCCAGGAATGGTAACTTACACCTGTAATGTCAGCACTTTGGGAGGATCACTTGAGGCCAAGAGTTTAAGACCAGTCTGGGCAACATAACAAGAATGCCATCTCTCACTATAAATAAAAAAATTTTTTAAATTAGCTGGGTGTGGTGGCACGCACCTCTAGTCCTGGCTACTTGGGAAGCTGAGACAAGAGGATCACTTGAGACCAGGAGTTGGAGGTTACCATGGGTGACAGAGTGAGACCCTAAAAAATCCTAAAAAATATAAAAAATAATCTCTAAAAAATATAAAATAAAAAGTAAAAACAATTCAAATGCCCATCAACTGATGAATGGCTGATCAAAATGTGGCATATCCATAAAATGGAATAGTATTCAACCATAAAAAGGAATAAAGTACTGATACATGCTACAACATGGATGAAACTGGAAAACATTATACTAAGAGAAAGAAGCCATTCACAAAAGGCCATTTATTGTATGATTCCATTTATATGTAATATCCAGAATAGACAAATACATGGAAACATAAAGTAGATCAGTAATTGCCACGAGCTGAGGGCAAAGAGAGATAGGGACTGACTGCTAATGGGTATGGGGTTTCTTTTGGGGGTGATTAAAATGTCTTGAAATTAGAACAGTATGTGATAACTGCACTATTCTATGAATTAACTGAAAATCATTCAATTTTTTGAGCACCCCTCCCTTCCTGAATTGTACACTTTTTAAAAGGATGAATTTTCTGATACATGAATTATATCTCAATAAGATTCTTTTTTTAAAAAAAGAATTAATAATTTTTTGGGTGTTTTCTTTCTTTTTATTTTTGAGACAGGGTGTTCCTCCGCTGTCCAGGCTAGAGTGCAGTGGTGTCTTCATAGCTCACTGCAACCTCAAACTCGTGGGCTCAAGCGATCCTTCTGCTTTAGTCTCCCGAGTAGCTGGGACTACAGGAACATGCCAGCTCGCATGGCTAATTTTTTAAATTTTTTGTAGAGATGGGGTCTTGCTATGTTGCTCAGGCTGGTCTTGAACTCCGGGCCTCAAGTGATCCTCCCGCTTTGGTCTCCCAAAGTGCTAAGATTACAGGCATGAGCCACTGTGCCCAGCCAAGAATTAACAGTTTATAATAGAGAAAAACTCTTTCAAAACACACAATCCAAGCAGGCAGAGAGAATTATTAAAGGGAATATTTAACAGTGTTAACTACTGCAATAAAAGTGAAACCTATAAGAAATTACTTTTTCCATCCAAATTGCAAATTATACTTTTACTCCGCATGTTTATAAATCAAAAGCAATAATATTATAATGTACTGCCCATAAATGAGGATGCCATTAGTTAATTTGCATGTTCTCATCACAATTATTTACTGTATAGTTTCCATTAGCTATATAAGGAGACCTGGACTATTTTTGTCCACCATAATTTCTGTACATCATTTACTTTAGTAAAGACCTGTCCCAATAAAAAGATGTAAAACAAGTGTTAATAGAAGAAGTCCATGAAGAAACACATTTTCAAAGGACAAGAAAGATATTAAACAATATCTGATGAAATGCTAGTTACTGGAAATACTTGCTGTATTATGGTATAGTTATTTATCCATTAAAAATATCCATTTACATTTTCTAATCAGTATGTACAAAACCAAATTTTATCAATCTCTCCAAGTTGTTTGGAATTTTAATATACTCCATGGCCAACTAAATTTTATTTAAAAATTAATTCTAATATAGTACAAAACCTTAAATGAATTCATAGCCATCATCACAGTTCTAATTACATGCTTTATCTGAAGACTGGAGAAGATTGTGCTAAATTATATGGAACGAACTAGTGTTCACTGTTTAGGCTATCCATTAACTGCCAGTCAAACTAATAACAGCAATCTCTTCCCTAATTTTCCTGGTGCAGCTGTTTATAGAATATCCTGGGCGTATTCATTTCAATAGATACATAATAATGCAGACATCCACAAGTGAAAGCTGTATTGTTTTGTTTTCAAATTTTCCTATAAACTGTAACGTTTTTTTGCTACCTTGCATATTCAATCACTTTGTATAACTGCTTTAAATAATCAGTAAATAAACTTAATTGCTATATTGTGGTTTTAACTTTAAAATCTATACTCTGAAGCTCAAGTTCCAGGAAAACCATCTAAAAAAATTTTTAAAGAAAGAAAAAAGCCCCCCAAACAAAAATCCTTTCTTTTTTTTAAAGTACAAAATAAAAAAGCTCCAGCAGAGATTGGTCACATCTTTATTTGTGGTTCACCAAGGAATGCTTATGTCATTTATACTTGCTTTTTCATAACAATCTTTGAAAATTAACCTAAATACAATCATGCATCATTTAACAACGAGAATACACTATAAGAAATGTGTCATTAGGCAATTTCTTCATTGTGCGAAAACCATGTACAGTACTTACACAAACCTAGGTAATATATCCTACTATACACCTAGGCTATGGTGTAGCCTACTGCTCCTAGGCTACAAACCTATACAGCATGTTACTGTATGGAACACAATGTAAGTGTTCGTATATCTAAACACAGAAAAAATACAGTTAAAAATATGGTATAAAAGATAAAAAATGATACACTTGTATAGGGTGCTTACCATGAATGGAGCATGCAGGACTGGAGGTTGCTTTGCATTAGTCAGTGAGCAAATGAAGGCCTAGAACATTACTGTATACTACTGTAGCTTTCTAAATACTATATACTTAGGCTACACCAAACTTAAAAAAAAAAAATTTTTTCTTTTTTTTTTTTTTGAGACAGAGTCTCACTCTGCTCAGGCTAGAGTGCTGTGGCATCAGCCTAGCTCACAGCAACCTCAAACTCCTGGACTCAAGCAATCCTTCTGCCTCAGCCTCCCAAGTAGCTGGGAATACAGGCATGTGCCACCATGCCCGGCTAATTTTTTCTATATATTTTTAGTTGGCTAATTAATTTCTTTCTATTTTTCTTGGTAGAGACGGGGTCTCACTCTTGCTCAGGCTGGTCTCGAACTCCTGAGCTCAAATGATCCGCCCACCTCGGCCTCCCAAAGGTGCTAAAAAAATTTTTTTTTTCTATAATAAATTAACCTTAGTTCACTGTTAACTTTGTTACTTTATAAACTTAATTTTTAAAAACTTTTATTAAACTCTTTTGTATTACCACTTAGCTTAAAACATAAACACATTGTACAGCTGTACAAAAATATTCTTTATATTCTTATTCTATCAGCTTTTTTCTGTTTTTAAAATTTTAAATTTTTTTTTTTACTTTTTAAATTTTTTTTTTTTTTACTTTAAAATTTTTTTTAAAAAAGCTAAGACATGAACACACACATTAGCCTAGGCGTTACACAGGATCAAGAACATTGAGATGTCACTAGGTGACGGGAATTTTTCAGCTCATTTATAACCTCACAGGACCACCATTGTATATGCAGTCCATTGTTGACCTAAACATCATTATGCAGCATGTGACTATATTTACCTTTACTAAGTGCATGACTCAGGCACTTCAATCAGTAAATGCAGAAGATACACAGAAAGATTTATTTTTTTGTAATACTATATGCCAACAATTTTGTCTTTTAAGACATTAATTTTAAAAACCTAAACACTGATCTACATCAGTGGTTTCCAGTAATTTGGATTTCAAGGAATATAAAAATAAAAAATAATTAAGGAGATTCCCAATTTGCAAAGAAAAGACACTATTTTATAAAATAAAAGACATTAGAAAGATAGGAAGGATATAAATCCAGAATAAAGGGCATCCTTTAAACTGATAAATTTAACATTAGGAAACCATTATGTTTTTTCTTATTTTTCTCATTTTGACACACACTAATGAAAACATTAACACTAACTAAAAATGGAAAGCCACTAATTTATATTCCATAAGCCTAAAAATATAGTTTAGGTCACCTTTGGGACCATATAAATTCAATGAACCTTGAAAATCAGCAACTTACAGTTCCTGCCTAAGCCTTCTTATCTTGGCTTTAGCATCTGCCAGTTCCACTGACAGATGTTGTCGACTTTCTGTTCGCTTCATGCCTGGAGAACCACAGGGTGACTGTGCGGAAGAAGAGCCATGGGGCAGAAAATGAAGACCATCCCGCTCTTCAGAGAGCTCTATGATAGTCTAAGAAATTATAGAAATAAACACAGATTCAATTTTAGTACTCTACATATCAGCAAAATAAACACATAAATACTATTCACTGAGTCTAAGTATTATACTACAATATCAAAAAAATTCATTAGTCAAAAACATTTTAACTTTGTCATATTTAGCTGCCATTTTTAAAAGTTTCATTCAACAGTCGTGCACGAGCTATTTAGTATGTAACACTAGAACAAGACTTAATTCTTTTTTCCTTTCCTAGTTTTTAACAAAAAAAATCAATTTTATTTTATTAGTAACTAGATTAGATAGCAAATGTTAGAAAGACATAAAATATTTGTTGACAAAGGAAGGAAATTAACCCAAGGGTGATTTGTTTAGAACTGTGCTGTCCAATATGATAGCTAGTAGCACAGGTGGCTATTTAATTAAAAATTTTTGACCGGGCGCGGTGGCTCACGCCTGTAATCCTAGCACTCTGGGAGGCTGAGGCGGGAGGATTGCTCAAGGTCAGGAGTTCGAGACCAGCCTGAGCAAGAGCGAGACCCCCCGTCTCTACTAAAATAGAAAGAAATTAATTGGCCAACTAAAAATATATAGAAAAAATTAGCCGGGCATGGTGGTGTATGCCTGTAGTCCCAGCTACTTGGGAGGCTGAGGCAGTAGGATCGCTTGAGCCCAGGAGTTTGAGGTTGCTGTGAGCTAGGCTGACGCCACGGCACTCTTGCTGGGACAAAAGAGTGAGACTCTGTCTCAAAAAAAAAAAATTTTTTTTTAAAGCTAAAAGTCAGTTCCTTAGTCACACTACCCATATTTCAAGTGCACAACAGCTTTATGTCTGTATGTGGCTAACGGACAGCCCAGAAATACAAACTTGCCATCACTGCAGACTTTGACTGCAGTGCTTTAAAATTAAAAACAGGGATCTCAGAGGGACCTAACAAAACTTCAGAGGTTTAGTTCAATCTCTTTATTCTGCAGTAAGGTAACTGAGGCACAGTTACTGATTTGCCCATGATTACACAGCTAGCTAATAGCTATGTCAAGACTCCCACATCCTATGCTGTATATCCTATGTGGTCTCTCCTACATACTAGTTCCAATCTGCTTATCTCAAAGCTTCCTTTATTCCTTCCTCCTTTTCTAAACCTAAACTTTAAGACATTTTCAATTTCTTTCTTCCTACTGGCTTTCTTTTCCTTGTTCTTCAAAGATACATAAGTTTCTTCCATCTAGGAAAAATAAAACCATATTCCCTCTTGCCACTTTTTAAAGTGTATTTTGTATGTTTATTGACACTACCTCATCATACCTCCACCCAGCATGCTGATCCCAACTTCCCCATCTCTGTAATAGTGTTATTAATATTCATAGTAGCCCAGGCTCCACATCCTTGGAGTCAGCTTTTATTTATATTTTATTACTGTCCCAAATATCCTTAATATCTTGCTTTCTAAAATATCCTAACTCTAACAATAGTATCTGGTAGATAGCAAGTATTTAATAAATATTTGTTCCATGCACAAACAATTAGCACTTAATTATATGCTAACTCATATTTTTTCACTTACAAATAATGCAGTTTTTTTTAACAAACCACATACAGTCTTTCTCACACCTCCTTTATATCTCTTGATCTCTCATCTAGTACAGTACGATGCACACAGAGGTGCTCAAAAACATTCAACTAAGCAATTCACAAAACGGAGAACAGAAGAAAACTACAGAAGACAGATACTACATTTGAACTCAGTAGGTGATGAAATGAAGATATCAAGAGCTTCCATATGCCAATGAAAAGAACACAAAAGAGGGAGGGAAGGAACGAAGTGAGGGAGGGAGAAAAGAAATAAACCCAGTGTAAGTGTCCAGAGGTATTAAGAATTATTTAGACATTATGACTTTTCTCTAATGATGGTAGCTTCAGGCTACCGAACATTCTCCAGGCTTTCCGAACATTTTCAGAATAATCTGACAGAAAATGTTATTAAAGCCAAACTCTAATTTCATAAGCCTTCCTTGATCCTTCCAACTAGAAGTTACAAGTAAACCTTCCGTCTTTAAATTCCTATAGTATTTAGAGATATATCATTTTTGGTATTTACCATGTTAAAAATTTTACTACAGTTAATTATTTTATTAAAATAACTTCCCTATTGTAATGATCTTTGGTTCTTTTTTGAAGCACTTTATCAGTTTGTTGCTCCCAAGTATTCGAGCATAAAATCTTCCAAAAAGCAGGTGTTTCTTAATATATATTAAAGAATGAACATAAAAAGACACAGCAATACTAAGAAAAAAAATCAGATGACCTACTAGATGACCTATTAATTCTACTTATAGAAATCATTAAGGAAAGGAATTAGAGACATACTCAACACAATCGTGGATTTAGGCAAAGGTATTAAAATATAATGGTTTGGAACACAAGCAGCGGAGTTAGATCTGTCAGGTTACTTAACTTTTCTGAGTCCAAGTATCTTCATTTCTAAAATGGGGTTATTGTGTAGCTTAGTAAGACAGTACGTGTTAAACTTACAGCACAAAGTCTGCCATAAAATAAACAGTGATAATGAAGAGATCTTAAATTCATTAAAATCTACTATTTGGCTTTTAGTAAAAGGAGAGGACTGAAGTCACTGTTCTATAGCACTAAGAATAAAAAAGTAAAGAGAAATATATTTAGACTGACGTGAAACAATTACAACAAAAGATCAATCAAAACAGAAAAAAGTTAAAGGGAAAACCTTGTTTCAACCCTACTGAATGATACAAAATCATTAGATGTATATACTATCTTTACATTTCTCTAATATCTTGTCATTATTTTAAATGACCGTTTCTAATTCATCTATTGGTGACCCAAATTGGGGGAAAAACCTTCCCCAGAGAATTGGATTTGAACCAGCTAGCAACTTCTTTCCCAAATATCTGAGACAGGAGAATATAACCACTTTTTCATTCCTTGTTTTAAAAAAAAGAAATTCAACAAAACTGCTTAATCAGGCAGAATAATATATTTTAAGAGGTTTTTCAAACAATCTATATAGCGTTTCATATTCCTTTCTGTTTTGTCAGAGTCATGTAATGACAGGTATTTTGTTCACTCTATATTAATCACTTCGTTTAAATGAGATCAAACATTTTATACATGCCTATCAGCCATATAAAACCAAAATACAAATTTTAGAAGTAATTTCTCAGAAACTGGAGGATACCTTATTGTAATACCTTAATAACTTCCAATACAAATAGAGGAATGTTCTAGAAAATGAAGAAAGCATTAAAAAGACACTAAAACAAAAAGAAGACACAGCATATGGTTCAAAAATTAGACTGACATGGAATGATCTAAGTGTCTCAGGATAAGTTTGATACATAGTAGGGATGTTTTTCAATTTACTCTTTCCTGTCTTTGGTCTCACTGCCCTCGCTTTTTTAAAAAAAATTGTTGCTCTAAAAATGTTTGTTTGTTTATTTATTTAAGAGACAGGGTCTTGCTTGGATACCTAGACTAGAGAGCTGTGGTGTGATTATAGCTCACTGTAGCTTCAAACTCATAGGCTCAAGAGATCCGCCTGCCTCAGCCTCCTGATTAGCTAAGACACAGGTGCATGCCACTTAGCCCAGCTAATTTTTTTTTTTTTTGGTAGAGACAGGGTCTCACTATGTTGCTTAGGCTGGTCTCGAAATTCTGGCCTCCAGCAATCCTCCTGCCTCAGCCTCCCAGAGTGCTGGGATTACAGGTATTAGCCACCACAGCCACCCTTATGTATTTCTTATATTTTCTTCTCTTTTAGAGCCTGAAGAAAAATTGAAAATTCTCATCAGAACTGAATATCCTCTATAGAGACATGGAAGCTTTGTTCTGAAAAAAAAATCTTCAGGAATTTTCTCTATGTAGTCTTTCATTGGTCTCAAGAGTAAGCATACAAATTCTTTATAAATGAGCTCAAAACTGTCTTACACATGTAAATGGAACAAATGATAAAAGTTATACATTCTCCTGAATGTCAGAGTACTTTGCTCTGCTATTAAGAAAATATTACTCACCACCACGTGCACTAAAGTCTAGACTTCTCTAAAATTATAAATTGCTTTCAGAGAGTGTAGACAGAAAATTTGGTGTAATTTTCCTCTCTTTATAAAGCAAAGTTCTGTCTTAAAGGAACTTACAATAATTCTTTTTAAAATCACACTTCATCATACTAACTACAAAAATTTGAGCTCTTTTATGAGACATTTTATTCAGAACACCTGTTATTCTCCTTTTATTAATACTTATTTTCCAACTTCAAAATGTGGCAATAAAACTAAGAAATTAACCTTAAGCAAATTCTTATGCTTCAAGGCATTGATTTTTCCACTTACATCAACCATATTTTCAGTTTCACACTTCTGTATTGTTGCCAGAGATGTGGGGGTGACTTGAAAAACACACAGAGGCAAAATCAGAATAATACTAATTTAAAATGAAAGGAGAAAAGAAAACTTAATTGCAATTCATTTGCTAGCAATTTAGGGTTCCTGTACATCCTTCTGGTTCAAGTGTGTTCCACAACAAAAAAGACACAATACCTTATTACCTGTACCTAAGAAACAGAGTGTCAATTATGAAAAGCTTCTAAGACTACTATTCCCGTTTTTGGAAAGCAAATTTTCACAATATACTGAAAGAAATTTACAAACCTCTGAATGTTCATCTCTCTCATCTATAAGTCTTTTTAGATGCAATGCCATATTTTTCAAGAGCGGTTCTATGTCCTCCTGAGACATATCAGCCACTTCCATCCACTGCAGATCAAACACATTTTCCTGATTATGGGTTACCTTTAGAAAAGCAACAACAAAAAAAAGGGCTAATATTGAAAAATCTATTCCATTATAGTATATTAGCTAAAATATTATATAACTCATATAATAAAAATATGAAAAGCCAATATGATATCAAAAGAATATTTGAAATTAATGATGAAACCATTACAACTAAAAACTATTTTTTAACATAATCTTTAAATGAATTTAACATTCATTTTCTAGTCAATAACAACAAAAAAATTAATTCAAGGCATTCTTAAGGGAAAATAATATTGATATATCTGACAACTTTTTTAACAAAATCAATTGAACTTTTCTTTAGGTAAGACTTTTATTTTACTTGAATTCAAAAGCAAAAGGTTTTTAATCCTGTAGGATATATGTTATTGCACTTTTATATTTGGAATAGCTAAGTCTTTATGGATTCTGAAGATCACCCTGTCGTGAAACTTAGGAAAAACGATTTCCATTATAAAGATATTTACAAGAATGAAAAAGTTACATAAGTGAACACTTGTTGCTTATTTTCTATTTCTTGCTGTGATTTTGATACGTTGCTTTAACTTTTACAACAAACAGCAAAAATTAACTTTCATGGATGGTGGCAAATTCAGTAACTTGGAATACTTAGCATTTATTCAAAATGAAATAAAATCACATAGCTAGCACAAACAAACATATATAAAGGTAGACTACCAATAAAACTGTATCTTGTGAAATACTAATATGCTTACTGTTGACGATTATGTTACAAGAAATCTGGGCTCTATGAATGTTAACTAAGCGAACAGATGATCTATGGAACACAAAGTCATCTAAATAAAAAGTATTTTAGTACTATAAATTTTCACTATTTAAAAATTTTCTCCTTTCCCTTTTCTTATCAACATGTAAAATTTAATATATTGTAATTCTAAAAAGTCTTTATAGACTAAAAGTCCAAGAATAGATGCAGAAATAGCAGCTTTTAAAGTCAATCTTAACAAATTTTATTAACTTCAATTATTTGAAACTGTACAGTATGCCCTAGATTTAAGTTTCATATGATTGCTACAAATCATTAATGTGTTTATAATTCAAGTAATACCTTCAACAAAAATTATGCTATGTCCATTCATTCAAAAGAAAGTCACTAGAATGACTAAGCTTATCATCTTCCCTCACTATCATTTTAAATTACCAGCAGTGTTCCACTTTTGGCTATTTCCATTAACTAAACTATTCATTCTGTCCATCTAACAAAGATATATATACTTCATTCCTCAAATAACACTCTCTGCCTATGTCCCTCTAGATAAAGGCAACAGTACATTTGTAGTTAGCACTGTGCCATGTATTAGATGATTCATTTAAAGAACTATCTCTAAAGAGAAGACAATTTGTATAAAAGCAGAGTTCATTTATATTTCATCTTGATTTGTTCCTGCTTAACCTATGACGTTAAGTATTTTCGGAGATGTACAAACAAACACACCACAGTTTCATAAACAGTACATAAGAACTGTATACAGGTCATTACCTCTTGAATATGTGCGGCAACTGCTGCTTTTGTATCAAAATCTAAACCTTGAATTCTTTCAATAAATTCTTCTTTTTTCTGACACTAAAATAAATGAATAAAATAATCATTCATACTTGGAAGGGTACAGTCCTTAATACGTTACATATAACTAAACTTCATCAGGCTTGCCTATGTTTTGAACAGTACAGTAAGGTTTTGTTTTGCATTTAAATTGTCCAATATGCTTACCTAATAAACAGAAAGCAATTTAGACATATATATTTTAAAAAGCAAAGCAATGAAAATCTATACTATTTTTATGCTGGAAAATTCTAAAGTGGGAAACCATTACACAACCCATCTGAGGTCAGTACAATATTATTATGCTAACTTTACAAACAGAGAAGTAAAGAATCAAGAACTTGTTTCAGGGAGGATAAGTTACTTGCCAAAAAACACAGTGAGTCAGTGGCAGAATTCGGAATACAGCCAAAATGCTCAGTCAGTCCCTGGCTATCACCAAACAACACAGCCTTTCTTCTTGGAAAAAAAATTTTTAAGCAATTTTTATTTCAAGCTTACAATTCATTCTCACATCTTCATTCCATCAATCTTAATAAAAGAAACCCACTTTTGTAGCCTGGTTCAACATTTATAGGGTAATACAAAAAATATCTGACTTGTTCCTAACAAAAATGTACCAGGGGTAAAATTTAAGAAGGTATATACAAGTACACATGTAACCAAATAGAATAAAGGCAGTGATTCTTTATTGTGTAACTTTTTAAAAAGCTTTATATAAATTAAAATTATTAAAATGTGAACCTAATCTTTTTTCCTTCTAGTTGGTATCAACAGTTTAACATGCATCTTAATCTCTGCCTCTATCTACATTTTGTATGTTGCAATCCAAATGCCAGTATAACTGTATTCTTGTAGCTACTAAATGAGAAGCGCATACAAAATAGAAAGCATTGCCTTGTCTAACTTAGATCCATCTCCTGGGCCAATTACTGAAATACTAGTGAAGACAATATATTCACAAAAAGAAAAACTGGTTCTTTGATCATGAATCTCACAAGGCTCTGATTTATACTCTACATATTTATCTTATCAAATTTTAACACTCTACTTCTATTGCCATACAATTTAACTAAGCACACTATCATCAGTGCACAAAGTTCTATATCTTGTAAAAAAAAATTATTATGATGATATGGTTAAAACTAAATTACCAGTAATGTACACTTCCTAGTTGTGATTACGAAATCAGAGTTCTGGTTGGATGGGATAAAAATTAGTGGGTTTAAAAATTAAAAATACATATTTGTCTAGCAAACAGTATTTGACAGGCCTTGTGAGAACAATTAAGAATTACTTTTAATTGTACATTTGTAGCATACATAAAATACTGACTTTTCAGGTACAGTAATCTCAATTTTTTAATGCTTTTAAAATTGTTGACCTATACACAGTTTCTGAACCAATCAGAATATAAAATGGCAGTTATTATAAAAGGTAATGACTATGACTCACCAAAGAGTACCCCAATTTAACTGCCATATCTTTCTTGCCTTCAGTTTAAAATAAACAGATAATACTTCCCTCTTCTAAGCCCTGGAGCCACTGCTTCTTTATTTATAACTATATTCAGGAGCTCACCCATTAGCACAGTCTCAATATACATCAATGAGAATTTTTCCTTTATCCTTAAAATACACAGAGTTTCTACTAAATCTCATCCTATTTTAAACTCTAAGAGTTTTAAGAATTCTGAAAATGTTTTATAAATAGGCTTTCTTAAAGAACGAAGAATTAATTTCACAGGATCTTAGATGATAGAAAAGAAAAAGACTGTCAAGATGAAAAAGACAGAAAAAGATTCAAACTCTAAAGTTGAATAATCAGACCCAATGTTCTCTATCAGCACTGGATAATACAGTAATCACTAGCTACATGTGGCTCTTGAGTACTTGAAATGTAACTAGTATAACCGAGAAATTGAAATTTCAATTTTATTTAATTGTAATTAATTTTAATTCAAACAGCCACGGGTGGCCAGGGTCTCTTGTATTAAATAACCTAGCTCCAAAGCATAAGAAAGAGTTTAAGAGTTTAAGCTCTTAATAAATTATTTCTCAAATTTCTCATATTTTCACCTAGTACTTTCAGTGCTCTCTCATCTTGAAAAAAAAGATAGGTTTATGTGGAAAAACTATTTTTTTTTTTTTTTTCTTGAGACAGAGTCTCACTCCCTTGCCCAGGCTAGAGTGAGTGCCGTGGCATCAGCCTAGCTCACAGCAACCTCAAACTCCTGGGCTCAAGCGATCCTTCTGCCTCAGCCTCCCAAGTGGCTGGGACTACAGGCATGCACCAACATGCCCGGCTAATTTTTTCTATATATTTTTAGTTGTCCAATTAATTTCTTTCTATTTTTAGTAGAGACAGGGTCTTGCTCTTGCTCAGGCTGGTTTTGAACTCCTGACCTTGAGCAATCCACCCGCCTCGGCCTCCCAGAGTGCTAGGATTACAGGCGTGAGCCACAGCGCCCGGCCGTGGAAAAACTATTGAACGAAAAAATAATAAAACAAGAAACACCTTATACCATATAGCATTTTAATTAAGAATAAGAAAAGTAATCACATCATACTTCTTAACAAATCACAGCTCTACTAAAGACCAAAATAAGCCACATAAAAGAAATAAAAATAGAAAAATTAAAATTTTCTCTTTAAAAGATGATTATTATCCAAAAAAACCAGAAAATAACAAATGTTGGTACAAACTGGATATGGAAAAACTGAAACTTTTGTGTATTGTTGATGACAATGTAAAATGCTACAGCCATTATGAAAAACAGTATGGCAATTACTAAAAAAATTATAATTACCATATATAGTCCAGTCCATATACAATTACCATATATAGTCCAGCAATTCCACTTCTGAGTAGATGTCCAAAAGAATTGAAAGCAAGGACTCGAACAGATATTTGTAAACAAAATGTGGTGTATATATATATACAACGGAATATTATTCAGCCTTAGTAAGGAAGGAAATTCTGACACGCTACAGCATGGATGAACCTTGAAGACATGCTAAGTGAAATACACCAGTCACAAAGGACAAATACTGTACAATTCCATTTATTATATGAGGTACCTAGCATAATCAAATTCACAGAAGCAGAAAGTAATATGGTGGTTGTCAAGAGCCAGTGGCAAAGCAGATGGGGATTTATTGTTTCAATGGGTACAGAGCTTTAGTTTTAAAAGATAAGGAAAGTTCTGGAGATGGAAGGCAGTAGTAATGGTTATACAACAATGTGAATGCAAAATGATATGAATACCACTAAACTGTATACTTAAAAATAGTTAAAATGGTAAAATTCATATTACGTACATTTTATAATTTGAAAATAAGATTAAAATCAAAACAATATCTGTATTAGCAAAAGAAATTCCCTATTTTTAAAAAAATTTTTTAAGAGATGACTATGTTGGCCAGGATGACTATGTTGGCCAACTCACTACGTTGCCCAGGTTTGTCTTGAACTCTTGACCTCAAGT
Organism: Lepilemur ruficaudatus; assembly: GCA_963574885.1. Taxonomy (NCBI): domain Eukaryota; kingdom Metazoa; phylum Chordata; class Mammalia; order Primates; family Lepilemuridae; genus Lepilemur; species Lepilemur ruficaudatus. The sequence goes on along the minus strand of CAUYRT010045130.1, from coordinate 7,415 downwards.
GATCCTCCTGCCTCGGCCTCTGGAACAAGTGGTACTGCAAGCACAAGTCACCGTGCCCAGCCTCTCTTTAACTTAAGTGACATTGCTGTTTTTATATGGTCTCAGAAAAAGAAATGTCTCAGCTAGAAATTGTTTTATTTTTCTAAAAAAGTAATATGATAATTAAAGTTCTAAAACACTAACCTTTAAGATGCTTTACGGATCACTGATAGGTAAACAATAGACTGTAGCCCTCAAACTGACCGAGTTCAAAACTGGTTTTCTGAGTCAAAGACCAACATTAGAATGACTTCTGAGTGTACAAAAAAAGTCAAAATTTTAATTCCAACCATTCTTGACACTCAGTTACTTTAAACACTACCCAACCTGGCCAAAGTCCAAAATAAGTAATATTTCTGGATACTAAATAGCCAGCACTGATATAAAACCTAAGTTCTGCTGAAAAAGGGTGAATTTTACATGGTCTTAGAACAAAGAAATTTCCCAAAAACAGACATTGCAAAAATCTTTCCTTCTGTTCAGAATGACTTTGCTTGGGGATCTCACAGCTATCTCAGGGCTATGATGAAGAGCCATACATCTGTGAAAATTCTAAGTGATGTTCAGCACTGGTTTGGGAGACTTGTGTTATCCACTGAAAAAGACTCTAGAAGAACTTGACTGGGTTGCCCAGCCAATAATAAAAATGCCCAAATCCTGGCCTTGGACGGTTTTCTTCATATTCAAAGTTATTTCTATCACCTTTATTTATGTATGATCAAGAATTAAAAAGTCTTAATTCTAATTTGTTCTGTGAGGTAAAATCTTTGGATAGCAGTTAACTTTACTGTTTTTGAATGCTGCTTCCTCTTAAGAATTTCATAATTTTTTCTTCAAAAGAAGAAAAATTTTTTCTATTTCCTAATGCTTGCTTTTCTAAAATTTCTTTTTATGAATGTATCTTTTGTAACCTGTGGCACCCTGAATTCCTGAATAGTAATATCATATCAGCAACCTTTATCTTGCTATTTCTACCTACAATTATATAACAGATAAAACTGACCCAGATAAGGGAAAACATATTTATGCCACTTTTATATTATCCTAGAATTGTAACCTGTTCAACTACTAGATGAACAAATATTCTGTAAGAGAGGACATTCTAGAAAGTGTTCCAACAGTGTATGTTGGCTGAAGTTTTACGTTAATAATTGTTGTTATGAAATTAATAGTTCCTAGAATTGATGATACACCTTGGTTTCTTGTCCTGAAGCACATTTTGGCTCTTCAGTATCAATAAAGATTTCTAATTGTTTATATAATCACAGCTGAAGGCCACCAGATTTTGATTGTTATGCATATGATTTATTACCACTAGTGGCTCCAAAATGCACACAGGATGAATTCTAAGCTTTATCTTCAAATAGCAAATCCAGCCCTTCATAACCCAATCCATGTAAACTCTCCAGTCCAAAATCTCTTGCCATAGTCCCCCATGAATGTTATTAATACATTCCAGCTATACTTGATGTTCCCTGAGTGTATTGTTTTCTCAACATCTTTGCTCTCACTTCAAATATTACCACATCAGAGGCCTTCTCTAACAGACTTAAGAAGATATTAATACTTCTATTCATATCAATGTGTCTTGCATTATAGCAATTATCACTTTGTACTGTTATTGTTTGGGCTGCCTCTAAAATTTAAATTCCCTGAGCTTTGTATCTTTTTTCTAAAATCTGATCTAAAAAACATTGATTCATTCTGTGTTTTAAAAATACTGATGACCTTATTTTTTTTTAATGCTTACAATATAACAGGTGTTATAATGAAGGCGTATATAGTAATCTATAATACTACGTTTGGAGGACATCCAGAATCCAAATCCAGTCCTCCAAATCCAAATCCATCTATTACTATAACAGGTGCTATACTACTTTGGATCCTGGACATCCTCCAAATATAGTATAAATATTATAGATTATTCTTCACTGCCTCTAGCCACAGTTTCCTAAAGTCACTCTCTCACATTAATAATAAATTTTGTTTATTGGCTCTTTGAACTATTCTCAAGTTAAATGATAAAGTTAATGAATTCAACTATTCTCTGCCCTATTCTCTCGAAACATCTCAAAACCATCTTTATTTTCCAGCTTACTTTAAAATGTCATACCCATGCATATTTATGTAATTATCTTCTTACATAACTTTCCCATTCTGTACTTTCTCTTATACCTTAGTCTACCCAAATATTTTCCCTCCCTTTTCTAATAACCATTTGAAATATCTACCTTACAAACCTTTTCCAGATTATATGAATCTAAAGTATAGGTAAATATAGCAAGCTAATATATTTATAGGAAAAATTAAGAATATTTAACATGATAGAAAAACCTTGTTGTAATTACATGCCTAAATTACAAATATTAATATAAACTATTTTAGAAGGTAGGTTCCTTACAAGGCCAGGACTATTTATACAGCATTTTTCTTTATGCAGCATCTAGTTCTGTGCATCAATAAGAAGGAATTTATGTATCTGATGATATGTTAGTTGATTTCTGAGTAATGTTTCATTAAATAGTTTTAGGAAAAATTTTGCAGTGGCTCATGCCTATAATCTCATGGCTTTGTGAGGCAGGAGGATGGCTTGAGGCCAGGAGTTCAAGACCAGCCTGGGCAACATAGTGAGACCCCATCTCTACAAAAAATTTAAAAATTAGCCATGTGTGTTGAGATGAGCCTATAGTCCTAGCTACTGGAGAGGCGGAGGCAGAGGCTGAGGCAGGAGGACTACTTGAGCCCAGGAGTTTAAGGCTGCAGTGAACTAAGATTGAGACACTATACTCTAGCCTGGGTGAGAAAGGGAGACCCCTATCTCTTAAAAAAAAAAAAAATGTCCACTTCATAGCTCTGCTTTATTTCGCTAGTAAAGTAAAATGTTGTAAGTTGTTTTAAAACATGAATATCAACAGTCATCCAAGTATAAAATATTCTTGCTAAATTTCTTTAGGAAACACCCACTGGCAGAATTAGAAGAGCAGGGGTTGGTAAACCTTTTAAAGCTTTAGTTAGAAAAAAACAACATCATTTCATGACATCCTTTTTATTTTCTAGCATCTGGGAATACTATCACGGGAGTTATAGAAAACAGGTGGGGAAGCTGGGTGCGGTGGTTCATGACTGTAATCCTAGCACTCTGGGAGACCGAGGCAGGAGAAATGCTTGAGCTCAGGAGTTTGAGACCAGCCTGAGCAAGAGCGAGACCCCATTGCTACTAAATATAGAAAAATCAGCTGGGCATTGTGGCGTGGGCCTATAGTCCCAGCTACTCAGGAGGCTGAGGCAAGAGGATTCCTCCAGCCCAGGAGTTTAAGATTGCAGTGGGCTACAATGACACCACTGCACTCTACCCAGGGCGACAGATCAAGACTCTTGTCTCCAAAAATAATTTTAAAAAGAAAAAAAAGAAAATAGGTGGGGATAAGGGGCTCAGATTTTTTAGACTTTTTTATTCCTCTTACAGATAATATTAACTAATGATGGGTTCTTTACTATCTTGAGGCTTTTCCCTCAACTGCTCACTAAAAAAACGTCCTTGGTTCTGCTCCATTCCCACTGTCAATTTTAGTAACCAGCAATAACAACTAAGAAATAACCAGCAGTAACAACCAAATTTATACTATCACTAGGTTATCTAAATATATGTAACACTCACCAACAAAGGGTATTTTTAAAAGCAAATACAGTACATAAAGTCTGTAAATAATTAAGGATCTGTTTCTAACTCAGGATCTGATGACCAGCAATGACTATAAACACCGTATTTAACTTAATATGTGATCAACTGTGAAGTAAACACCTGCACATTACACAGCATGAAACATTAATAACATACTTTGTTTAAGAATATAGCTCCCAAGCAGTCAGCTCTAAAAGCCAACACTCTCTGGGATATATGTATATAAAAAATTACCAGTGGTCACATTATTTATTTGTTTACAAATAATCTTTCATAAAGAAGAAAGTTTAAAGCAGCATTTTAATCACTCATTGGAACAATGGCAGATTAAATGAAAAATCAACATAGTATAATAGGTTTTGAAGTCAAACCATAGTTGAAGTTGGTCCGAAGGTAGTGAGTTATCTCAACTGATTGCTCACAGTCAGTTACAGATGGAAATCCTTGTCCTACTCTTTCCCCCTTCTCACTATTGCACTTGACTAGTCTTAAAAAATAAAAATAAAAAAACCAGAGTTGAATCACAGTTCTTTGGTCTAGTAGCAATATGACCTAAATTTAGAGTGACCATCCTGGTTTGTCTGGGACTATTCCAGTTTATACATGTTCCACTATAATTATTAACAGCACCTTCTTTGACTTTGCCAAGTCCCTAATTTGGAAAATAACTTAACCATCACCTTATCTAAACACCAATCTACTTACAAGAAAAAAGATATTATCAGAAAACCTATACAAGGTATAATATCTGACACAAAGTAAGCATTTAATAAATCATAGCTTCTATTATCAATTATAGTCATTGATCAAAGAGCAATATACTAACAACCCAAACTCCTAAAACATTTTTCATAAATTCTACCTCGTCTTTTTTTTCAGAGACAGAGTCTTGCTCTGTCACCCAGGCTGGAGTATAGTGGCATGATCATAGCTCACTATAACCTTGAACTCCTGGGCTCAAGCAATCCTCCTGCCTCAACGTCCTGGGTAGCTGGGACTACTACAAGTGCACACTACCATGCAAATTTTTAAAAATTTTTTGTAGAGATGGGCTTGCTATGTTGTCTATGTTGTCTATGTTGTCTATGTTGCTATGTTGGCCAGGCTGGTCTTGAACTCCTGGCCTCAAGCAATTCCCTGCCTCGACCTCCCAAAGCACTGGGATTATAGGCGTGAACCACCATGCCCAGCCCTAACTCTTTTTTTTTTTAATTTCAGAATATTAAGGGAGTACAAATGTTTTAGGATGCATGAATTGTTTTTGTAATGTTTGAGTGCTGCTACAGGTGTGCCTGTCACCCAAATAGTGTTGATAGTACCCATTAGGTTGGTTTCTTCCCTTCCCTCCGCTAGCCCCGTTTCTTTCCTTTGAGTTTTACTTCCCTCTGTGCACTTGCATGCTCATCAGGTAGTTCCTATTTAATAGTGAGTACATGTGGTGTTTTTCCATTCTTGAGATACTTCACTTAGGACAATGGTCTCCAGTTCCATCCAGATTGTTGCAAAGGTATTAATTCATCTTTTTAATGGCTGACTAGTACTCCATGGTATACATATAACATTAAAACATACAACATTAAAAAGGAGGCAGGATTTTTTTAGTGTTAATCCCCCTTCCCTTCTCCTAAAACATAACACACATGCAAACATAAATCATAAGGATATTTTGGGAGGCGTTTTTAAGGGTACCTCTGAGGAAACGTGAAAAACTTAGGGTCATTAGAAGCCTCAGAATAAGAATAATTAAAAATTAGAAATGATATAACTATAATACATCCAAATTTTGAAATAGAAAAGGTAATCTCAAAATAATCTTCAAGATAATCTCGTTAGGGGATTATACAGTTATTTAAAATTTTCTAACAGAAATTTCAAAACCAATGGTCCATCCATAAGTCTTTCAGAACTAAAATTTGAAAAAAACATAAAGAGGTTGTTAAAATGAAAATATGAAGAAATATTTTAACTTACTTGAACTGCACAACCCAGTAAAAGTAAAAGCAGCTTTTTAACTTCTTCTGTGCCTTGTTCTGAAATAAAAACAATTACTAAGTACAACTTTTTATTCTATTTCAATTTTTTTCCGTATATTGGAAGAATCACTTCTGGAGGTAATGTTCACCGTAATTTGAGTAGTCTATAAGCAAATACAGTGGAGAATTTTAAAAAGCAGCTGTGAGTGTGTAACACGGTAACAGAAGAAGTGGGCAAGGACTGCAATGTTGAAGGGCTACAGGATAGATAAATAGGGTTCAAGGCTCTGTGCAATCAGAATGCTAACTATGAATTAATTGCTTTTCCATAAATGCTTATACTACACCAGCCTACCTAATCAAGAACCTACCAAATTATGCTGATACAGGGGCATGCCACAAAGGCTGCCAAAATGGCTCCTACTAGGTCTGGCTCCTCTTAGGCCTATTAGCGTTTTCTTACTAAAACACAGATCTTATGATTCCTCTACCGATAAAATTTAAATGTTTTTCCACTGTGTAAGTCCATAAGGATCAGAAGCTTAAATATGTTACCATAAGGTTGTTAAAATAAATGTACGTAACAAGCTAGATAGAAGTTAACGATCTGTAACAGAACCGAAGAGAATATTCCCTAACAGTATTCAATTAAGATTTTCTTAAAATATCCAGCTGGCAAAAAAAAAAAAAAAAATTACTTCTTTAGGCCAGATTTTCACCATCAGGCAAGCCTGTCTATGATAAAGTCCAAATCTTTTCAGACATTTCCTCCTAGAAACAGCCTACTTTCTAGCTATACTGAGCCACATTAATCACCATTCTTCCCAAATATACATATGCACTCCTCTGACTTCACTTCTGCTATTCCCTATGCCTGTCTTTCTTCTCCTATCTCCTTATTCCCTAGAGAACTACTTACTAGTCACAATCCTAGGCACAGCTCTAACATCTCTGTGTAGTCTTCCCCGATCCAATCACTAATGGTCCGCAAACTTCACTAATATGCTACTTTTAAGAATAATTGCTCAATATTTTATATGGCTTAACATTTTGTACATCTGCTTCATACTAATTATTACTAATTAATAATTTCCTAGTAATCTGTGTATCTCTTACCAAACCACAAGATCCTCCAGAACAAGGACCATTTCTTTATATTCCTGGTCCCTAACTTGGTAGGTACTTACTAACTACCTGTAGAATTAAAAATAATTCCATCCGCCATGCAAAATTTTTTTCATTTTTTTATTTGTATATCAAACATCCCAGAGTATCTCTAAAGACTATCCAAACTCCTAATTCACCCATTTTATTTATTTATTTATTTTTTTCCTTGAGACAGAGTCTTACTGTGCTGCCTGGGCTAGAGTGAGTGCCGTGGCGTCAGCCTAGCTCACAGCAACCTCAAACTCCTGGGCTCAAGCAATCCTACTGCCTCAGCCTCCCAAGTAGCTGGGACTACAGGCATGCGCCACCATGCCCGGCTAATTTTTTCTATATATATTTTTAGTTGTCCACTTAATTTCTATTTATTTATTTATTTATTGATTGATTGATTGATTGATTGAGACAGAGTCTCACTTTGTTGCCCGGGCTAGAGTGCCGTGGCGTTAGCCTAGCTCACAGCAACCTCAAACTCCTGGGCTCAAGTGATCCTTTTGCCTCAGCCTCCCAAGTAGCTGGGACTACAGGCATGCGCCACCATGCCCGGCTAATTTTTT
>CAUYRT010045127.1:0-61504 GCA_963574885.1 Lepilemur ruficaudatus | reverse complement strand
CCTACTCCTCGTGACTCTGGTCTTTAATTCCTCCTGTACAACAAGGTCATGTTAAAATTCTTAGAATATGATTTTTATTATGTTGGAATGAATCCACACATCCAAACCCTTTTACCTCAGCATTCAAGGTTCATCATAATCTGGTTTAAACTGTCTTTCTAGACTTTTTTTTTCTCTCACAACTTTTTTAACCTTTAAAAAGACTCCTCTCCAGCAAAATTGATCTTAGTCATTGTATCTCCCCTTTCCTCTCTCCCGGCCCTGACCCCAAGTGAATTCTGACACCATCAAGCTACTGACATTTAGAATCTCCAAAAATAAAAGCCTTGTTCAATGGGACCTGGAGTAGCAACTTTGGGAGCATTAAAAACTTCAATTATACCCATTCATGCATTTAGTGTCAGTCTCGAACATCTTTTGAATAACTGTTATATGCAACCATGTTTAGTGGGCGTCAAGACAAATTAGATACGGTGCTTGACTCGAAGGTGCTTTTAATTTTGTAAAGAGAGGCTGGTGAACAAACATGTGGTGTTAAGTGTCATAGATGGAAGCACGCAGGGAGTGACTGAATCTTCCAGAGACAGGGAGATTGGTGAGAAAAAGCTTTATAGAGAAGATAATGTTTGAAATGACTCCTGGAATAGGAGCCGGTATTCTTCCAAGGGTTATTAGGAGAACAGTTTAGCTGGGGTGGGTGTGAGGATTCACAGGGATCATGAAGAGATGAAGCTGTCGCTGGCAGCCACTAGATCTCAGGGGGGCTCTCCCATCTATTATACTAAGAAGTTTGGATTTTGGGAGCAATGGAGCGTACCTATTGATGGACTAATGTAACTGTCATATTTCTGACTTGGGCACTTGTGCGAATGATATTGCTATTCACAAAGAGAAATGTAAGTGGGAAGCATGTTTTTGGGGAAGAATAGCTCTTTTTTGTATCTAGTGAGTTTGGAGGGCCTGTGGAACTTCAGAAGGTGTCGGCGTAGGCAGTCAGGAGCTCAGGAGGAAGATCTGGACCAGATAATTAAATCTGAGTGTAAATAGCTATAGGTAATCGAGGAAATGGGTGGGAGTGGCTGTGATTTCTCGTGAAGAACTTAAGAATAGGAAGAGAAGATGACAACGAACTGGAACCCCAACAAAAAGGACTGGGAAGGAATGGTCGGTGGTGGGGTGAACCAGGAGGCAGCTGCTGTGGTAGCAGCCGAGGGTGGAAAGATCGTCAAGGAGGGGAGTTATCAATCATTCCAAATGCTGCCAAGGAATGGCCAAGTCATATACGAGTCTTGAGCTCTGTTATTAGTGACCTTGGCAAAAGCCGTTTCAGTGGAATGGGAATTACAGAGAGCTGGATGGGAGAGTGCAGATAGGAAAAATATTAGCAAGGCAAGACACTGAGAAGTTGTCTTCTGAGCTTTCTTCTGTAGAAGAGGAGACTGGGAACAAAAGAAATGGAGCATTGAAGTCTGGTAGAAAAGGTAGGAAAGAGTTAGATCAGAGCAAACACTCTGGGGGATCAGTGAGAGGAGAGTTGCACAGCATCACTTATGACATGTTTGATCTTCCCTTGCAGGCAAAGATGGAGCTGGTAGTGCTGGAGCTAGTGTCTCAGGAGTCTGAGCTAGATTGGGAAGGTAGAAGGGGGAGGGCTGGCCCTTGTACTGTGAGCATCGAGCTAAGAGTCATCCAAGAAACTGTTTGCAAAAGGAGAGTGGCACTGGATTTTTCTGAGGTTTCTTTCAGCTCTAAAATATTATGATTCTGTGATCAATTTGCTAAATAAATTAATAGTGCAAACAGTATTTCAAGAGGAATGTTTAAATTACTTACAAGAACCAACTTTTTAAGGACTTTCAAGCATCATAAAAACATCCACTCCTATGGAAATAATTGATACACTGATTATAAATTTTCCTTAGCTGTTCATTCAAGCAGATTTCCTGAGAATTATGCTTGGCCACACTTTATTTACCTAGTTCAAGTTCTTGTTTGTATTTCAAAGTCATCAAACTGTTTCGTTAAACAACATGTTTCAGCCTGGCCAGCCCCCAAGTAGGGCTGAATTATTGGAGTTTTATATTATGTGCAAGATGGATGAGTTCCTTCTGAATTGGTTCATCTCTGGAGAAATGCCCATCTTCTTAATTTAGGACACAGCTGTTAAAATTGCAGACTTCATCAAAAATGGCCACATATAAGATAGACAATTCACAGAAACATTTCCTCTCAATTGGCATGGTCTTTGAGGACAAACCACAATCTAAAATGTTTATGTAACAGGAAAACGTGGTGTCAAGATGATCAAAACAAGATAGGAAATGATATATTTTCATAATTTGCATATATTATTAAAAAATACCAGACAGTGCACCTACAAAACTAGAACGCAACACATAAAGGAGACAGCCCTGATTAAAAATGCAAGCAGATTAAATGTGCATGTGATCAATAAGACCCAACATTAAAAACCATAAATTTGACTTTCTTCAAGTTGGGGAGAATATCAGCAATGCTCCCTACCACAGCAAAAGCAGATGAAACCTCTGTTCTGATCATTCTTTATTTTGTACTTGGATGAAATGCATGAGTGAGTTAGCCACTCTGAGCCTCAGTTTGCTTAGCTATAAAGTGGGCCTGGTAGAAATCAAATGGCACATGCAAACTGGATCATTAAAGGAGTGCTTCATCAGAAGCCGTTTACAGAAGTGTAGGCAGGATTCCAGAAAAGCAACAAGTGATGGGACAATTCCCACGGGTGGAAGCAAGAAGCAAGGACCCTGTGAGCAAGCTCTATGGATGAGTTATGTGATATGCCCTGTGACCTTGGGAGAGGGATGTAGTCAACCCATGATAACCTGGGAGGGAGAGAGCTGGACACCTCACCCCCATCCCACCTTCAACATCTCCTGTGGTTGCCTCTCCTGGCCACACCCAACTGAAAACCAGAGATCAAGGGAACCAGTTGAGGCACTCTAATGGGACTCACCTCCCAGGGCAGAGAGCACAGTAGGGAAGGGAGGAGAGTGGATCTTACAGGGTCATGAGGAAGATACCCACTATAGTGGACAGGAGAGGTGGTGCAAACCTTATAAGGGGGTATATTGTGAATTAGAGAAGAATATAGAAGTATTTAGCATAGAATATGACTCATAGTAAATACTATCGGCTGTTATTTTTATTAACATTCAATTTTATCACTTTCAACATGCTTAATCTTTCCCCATAGGCAAGAAGGAGCCAATTGTCCTGGAGTAGCATCTTGGGAGTCCTAGCTGGTTTGAGGGTATATGTGGAGGGCTGGTCCTTATACTGTGATCATGGAGCTAAGAGTCATCCAAGAAAGAGGTTGTACGTTAATTTCCTATTGTTACTGTTACAAATTACCACAAATCTAGTAGCTTAAAACAAGATAAATTTATCTTAGGGCTCTGGAGATCAGAAGTCCAAAGTCAGTTTCACTGGGTTAAAGTCAACGTTTCTTCTATGGGCCTCAGGAAAGAATCCATTTCCTTTCCTTTTCCAGCTTCTGGTGGTGGCCAGCACTCCTTTCCTTGGGGCCACTTCCTTCATCTTCAATTGCATCGCTCCAGTCTCTACTTCCATCTCACATGGCCTTCTTTCTGACTCTGACCTTCCTGCCTCTTTCATAAGGACTTTTGTGCTTACATTTAAGGATCAGTTGCATAATCCAAGATTCTTACCTTAATCACATCTGTGAAGTTCTTTTACCATGTTAAGGTAACAGAATAGGTTTCAGAGATTAGATGTGGACAGGTCAGAGGGTGGTGGGGCATCATTGTAGTCTGTCACAGGTGGATCTAGGATTTTTGGAATCAAGTGGAATTCACTTACTATGTGACTAAATAGCAGCTTTGCAGACTCCAATAATATCCAATATCTTAGACTGAGTTTCCCACAAAATGAGAGCCCAAGATAAGGGATAACATGCAGGTAGTCTATTTTGCAAGTGGTCTCTGGGAGTGTGAATGATGAATTTAGGGAAGAGGGAAGAAGGAAAAGCTAATTCAATGAAATATTACTGGCTTGATCATCACTACAGGCAGCTACAGCTCGATCCAGCCAGGACCTTCTGAAGCAGACATAAAAAGTATTCCAGAAAAGGGTTGGGAGAACACTGGCTCCATCAGTCATTGACCAGGAGCTGCCCTGCAGGGTGCTAAATCTCTTGCAGTTCTCAGCTGCCCATTCATGAGTCCAGGCAGTTTCCCCTCAGGTCTCCCATTGACACATAAAAATCTCAGGGCTGAATGCAAGAGATATGTGAGCAGATAAGGTCAGGTTACACCAACTGGTTGCTGCTAGAAAAGCTAAAGAGTGATCCAGAAGAACATGAGGGTGGGACATAAAAGATGTCTAGCACAGTCAGCAAGACAAATATTACAGGCAGTATGACCTTGGATTGCTATTGACAGACACGGCTCATTGTGCAGTACTACAGTGCCATGTCAGAATTACTTGCAAATTTTGCCCCAGTCTACTATTTTCTTAGAATATAAGATGCATAACTTGTGCTTACAAAAAATCAAAAGTATTTTCAATAGCCTAAAATGTACTGTTCTTCTTGAACACCCACTCATGATTTGCTTTATAGTCTGGTGGAAAAGGCCAACATCAACACTAAAAAAAATACAGAAATAATTAAGTGTCCTGTTGCTATGTATCTAGTCTGGGAGTCAGGGAAGCTTTCTTTGAGAAATTATGACTAAATTGAGACTTAAAAGAATAAGCAGGAGTTGGGTAAGTAAAAGGGAAAACAGCATTTCAGGCAGAGGGAAGAGCCTGTGAAAAGCATCTGAGCTAGAGCAGAGCATAGCACGTTCGAGACAGAAGCCAGCATGGCTGGAGTGAGGAGGAGAATGGCACAGGATGCAATTGAAAAGGGAGGCGGTGGAGCAGAGAGATTATGCAGGATGTTATAGACCAATACACAAACTTCAACTGTCTTAGGAAGCCGTTGCAGTTTTTTTTATTTTTAATAGGAGATTGACGATTAAATTGACATGTCTACAAGGCTGCTTGGTGGAGTAAAGTGGACAGGAATGAATGCAGGAGATAGATGAGTGAATCACAGTGAGAGATGACAATTGATGTTCTGAGGACACAAGTCACTGCAATGAGAGCTAAGCCAGTCATTTATGAATTCTAATATACACTGGAGGGGAAGCGACCTTATGTGCCCATGAGATATTTCATAACTTCTGAAAAAGCCGAGACATCTCCCTTCAGAGTACTGACAGCAGGCAGATCAGCAAAGACAGACTAGTCACCAATAAGGCTGAAGATCTTGGCTCAAAATACAGAGAAACTTTCAAACAGTTGGAATTGCCTGTAAGTGAAAAATGCAGGTGTGGAAACTAAGCTTACTGGGAATGTTCCAGCAGAGACTGGGCTGGCTGGCAAGATAGGGAAGAAGGTATTTCTGCACTGGATTCTAAGATCCTTTTCCAGGATATTGCTGTGATAGATCTTTGATTGGTAATCCTCTGCACACAGCAGGAGCTCCAAGAGCTATTCAGATCGATCGATCGATTGATATCTTAGTAGACTTTAACATGCATTCCTAAAGACGAGCTTTAGTAATGGGAAGGAGAAGCTTAAATGCAACGGGTACCGGAGGTGTGTATCTTTACAGGGTATATACAGGGGTAGATCACAAACTATGGAAGGGGGAGAGAGAGAGAGAGAAAAGGGGAAAAAAGAGAAGAAAAAAGAAAAAAAGGAAGGAAAGAATGAAAGAGCACCTTGAACAAGCAGAGTTGAAGGAAATTTGTGGACTAACATTATTCTGGATCAGGGTTTCTCAACCCTATTGACACCTTGGTTTGGATAACTCTTTGGTGGGGGTGGGTGGGAGGTCTGTTGTGTGTATTGCAGGATGTTAACAGCACCCTGATCTATCCACAATAGATGTCCCCCTCCCCGCAGAGCAGTGACAACTAAAAATGTCCACTTGGGGAGGCAAAACCACCCACTGTTGAGAACTATTGTTCTGGACCTTGTATAGTTTTGGTGCCATCATAAGGAACATGGACAAATTAAAAAGGCTAAAGATTATTTTTTAACCTTGTTTTTATAGGTAACCAACCCACCTTCTGGATTATTGATTTTTAGTCTTTGAAAATACTTAATTTACTTCTAGATAGTTTTGATGGTATTTTAGTTCAAACGAGAGATGTTTTATTACAATCTATTTGAGCTGAAATGTTTCATGTGTGGAAAATAAGTCAAGTCAAAAAACAAGTTGAGTCAGTAGGTTGCCAGAACTGTGTGTGAATAAACTCTTATGCAAATTCACCTGCATTTTACCACTGAAAGAGAAACATTGAGGAGATAAAAAGGTCAGCATTGATGAAATAATAAATATTGAGTTTTTTCTTCATTTTCCGTAGACCAGAAAGAGTTTAAGTGACTTTTCCATGATGCAGAAAAGCAACTTTTACTTACAAATCATGAAATCACCCATTCTCCCTCTTTCAAAACGGTGATCTAGTTATAACTGAAAATCTGTCATTGCAGCACTGTATGTCCCCCTCCATTTGATTTTCATCACCTTAGCTGAAAGGATGATTCTTTTCAGCAAGCAAACCTGATCATACTTTAAAGCTTGTTATTTACCAAGGCCCTGGCCAGTCTCCTCTGTTGTATCCTAAATTGCGTATCCCTGTGACATGACTTGGCCACGCCAGTCTTGTCTCAATTCTTTGGATGCCCCACGTTTCATCCCATCATAGGGCTTTGCACGTGTTGTGTCCTTTGCCTGGGAAACCTTTCCACAACATCTTCAATCTGGTACTTATTCTCACTCTTGAGATCCTTGGCTCAGTCAACATCTCCTTACAGAAACCTGTCTAACCAACTTCCACTAAATGTATAAACAAATACCTCACTGTCGAATAGTCTTAACACTAAACGTCTTTTCTTTGTAGCCGTAATCACAGTCATAACTTTATTTAATGTTCATCTCCTTCACTTAAGTGTTATCTCCATGGAAAGGGAATTATATCCATTTGTCTTACCATTGTATCCCCAGCACATGACATAGTAGGTTCTCAATGAATGTTAAGTTAATTCATCAATCAGTCAATGTGGTAGCGCAGGCAACCCTCTCTACATCAGAGGTCTACAAACTCTATCTGGCTCTTCACAGAAAAATTTGCCAACCCGTGGTCTAAATCATTTACTTTTTTGGCTTATTAGCTCTTTGCTATACAATTTAATCTCAGGAAAATATGAAACAAAAGTAACACAAACGTATATTTTATTGCCAAAGTAGTTGTTACTACAATCCTTCAAAGAGCACCTACTGTGTGTCAGCCACTGGGCTGAGAATGTTACCTACATTATTTCATGAAAGCCTGACAAGGCCCCGTTTTTCTTGAAAAAGGGAAGTGTTCAACTTAACGTCATTTCCTAGAATCATGAAACTGACAGGAGGAACGTACACAGCAGCAGCTTTCTGTTTGTCTGATTCAGTTATTAACTGGTTGCGGAGGAGACTGGTGCATGGTGGCAATTCATGCGTGAGATGTTTCAGGATCTGCACTCCCTTGGACTGTCCGAAGGGCACAGGCAAATGGGCTAAAACAGGACAGGATGACATGGCAGTAGGATCCCTGGAAAGTTGTAAAAACCCACCGTGGCTCTTTTGATCCTAGGTGGGCTTGAGCATGGCACTGTATGGCAGGGTCCTTGGTGGCAAAAGGGAAAAAATTGACAGGGAAGAACCAGGTTGGGAAACTGGCCGGGGAAACAATGGAGAGGGTATGGAGAGGGTCCAAGTGCTCCTCGTGGGTCCCAAGAATCTAAAGAGCCCAGAGAGGTTGGATATGACAGTGAGGAAATGGCAGGCCAGGGACTTGGGAAGTCAAGCTGGAGGATTAAAAACCCAGAATGGGAAACTTGGAAATGAAAGTAAGAAGGGGTAGAGTTCATATGACACAAGTTCAAGAACCCTAGACAAAGAATCTGAGCAACCAAACTCTGGGATCCAGGCAAAGGGTCTGAGAGAGCAGCTGTGGAGTGCAGAAATGAGAACTCAGCCTGCTGGGAACCTGGCATGCTGAGGACTCCCTTGCCCAGGGTCTGAACCAGATTCTCAGCGTGCAAGTGGCTAATTTTGATGGTAGAGGCAATTTCATCTACCTGGCTACCTGGGTGCGGGGGGTGGGATGGAAGACGATTCTCAGCAAGTACTATTAGAAAAGGTAAGACTCCAGGTTAATGTCTCTCTGGGCCCAGCTGGCTTTTGTCTTTCCCTTTCTCTTTTTCTCCTCTGTATTTCTGACATATGCCTCAACTGCCCAAGTTTGGTTTATTTGCACCATTTCCTAACTCCTCCTTCCCCTCCAGCAACTTTCAAGACCCCCACCAGCACTTGCTAACATGTGAGAATATTGCATAGCCTGCCCATGTTTCTCAACGATGGCCAAGTTCTCTTTTCCCCTATTTCTTTTCTCATATCATTGGCACTGCCTGGAATGGCCTCACCTGATTTTACTACCTGGAAAAAAATACCCACTCATCTGGCAGGGCCCATCCCAAATCTCACATCCACTCAGGAGCATTTTCAGACTTTGCCCATCCTTCAGGAAGAATTACCTACACTTTTCTATGCCACAGCACTTCCTGCTTATAACCTGTATGAAGGATGTGTAGCTCCCCATCACTCTTAGGACAAAGACAAAACCTCAATGTGGCTTTACAGGTTCCTACAGGGGTCTTGCTCCACCTCACCCGTCTTGCACCCAGCCCCCTCCCATCACTCCTTGTCCTTGACAGACTGTTTCTTCTGCCTAGAAGACTTTCTCTTTGCCTAGTCAATTCCTAGTCGTCTTTCAGATCTCTCGGCCGGGGAGATCCTTCCCTGAGTTCTGTGACTAGATCAGCTCTCCCAGCGTAGGCTCTCATGGCACCTCGAGCCTCATCTTCAAAGTCCTGTCATGGAGGCGATTCTATGGTTTCCTGTGCTGTTAGATGACTGGCTGCCTTCCCCACGCATTCTACATGCCAGGAGTTTGACTGTTTCTGTTGCTGGCCTGTGTTTCCAGTTGCCCAGCCCTGTGCCTGGCTCCGAGTAAGGTACTGAGCATACAGCGGTCAAACGAATAAATCAATGTTACATTTGTTTGCTTTGGGTCTTTACCCTCCAGCTAGAGAGCTCCTGGGAGGCAGGACTGTAACTTCAGTCCCTCAGTGTGAGCCACAGTACTGGCCTCATGGCAGGTTCTCAGTTAGTGTATTTTTGAATGACATATTTCAGCGTCACAGGCTGGTCTCCAGTTTGACCAGTAGTGTACCCTGTTTCTTTGACCACAAAGGTGGCAAGACAAGAAAATATTCATGAAGAAAATTGTGTGTGTGTGTGTTTTTTTTTTTTTTTAATACACAAATGTCCTTCAGCCATCAACTCATTGATAATGCTCTTCTTCCATCCCTGACACTCTGGCTATCGATGTAGCATCCTCAGTGAATGAGTTTTTTTTCTTCTCTTGAACTTCAACTTTCAGGTTTTCTTTCCTGATAGTTTTATCATGATCACATTTCTACATTCCTGCTTCTCCACCTCAAGGCTGCTGTTACACCACAGGGGCCGTTATTTACTTCCTTAGTTTTGCCTTAACTCTTCTCTCATCCTCTCACATACATTTCCTGCAAGAAACCAAATGACACTGTAAAAAGTACCAACAAAGAGGAAAAAAGATGGTGTTCCTCCACTTGAAGCAAAAAAGAATCTTGAAGGCAGATGTAGGGAGGGATAGGTTTTTTGTTGTTGTTGCTGCTTTTAAAAAGCAGAAGATGAGAGACTTCTGTCCTTCTTGTTTAAAGCAATAGGAGCAAATCATGGATGCAGTTACAGTTTCTAAAGATAGTTAAGTTGTGAAATGCTGCACGAAGGGCTTACCCTCTGACCTCAGAATTGTCTCCATCTGAGTTGAGGGAGTGAGCCTACATCAGTCTTTGAGCTGTTGCTCAAAGGGGGGACTCGGAGGCTGCTGCGAGAGGTGACAGGTGGCTCCCAGAACCCTCCAGGCTCCACTCAGGCTTCAATGAGAACAGTTCTAATGGAGTTTGATTCCTGCCCTCTTTATATTGCTTAGCTCAGTGTCCGGAATGTAGATATCTGTTAAATGAATGACAACATCTTACATATTTGAATTTCTTATAGGATTTTATTTCTAGGGAAAACAAGGATCTTACTGACCAAAAAGAATGTGAGAACCACTGGACTGAATGCTCTATAAAGCCCTCTGTGCTCTAAAAACAATTCTGTAGTCTATGATGTTCATAATGTCAATTATATAAAAATAAGCAATATAATAACCTTGAGACAAAAATATCCTAAATCATCATACAAGATACATTGCCTTCATTTCAAAATCATAATTGGTAATATATGTATAAATAAACCTTAGAGCAAAACAACTGAGCACTTAAACAATGACTTCAGTGCATCATTATTGTACTTTGGCATCCAATTCCTTTTGGCTCCAAGCCTACCTTGCTTCCGCAGGAGTTCTCAGGCATCTCATGAAAGCAGGTCTCAAGACTGCGGTGTCATTTACGTTCTTAGTTCTGAATCACTTGTCCTGGCACATCTCTCTTGGAGGATTTGCCGAAAATATCAGAATGGTGGAGGATGTTGCTTACTATTTTGCAGTCTTCACTATTGCCCTGAAAGAAAGGGACAGGTTGACATGTTAAAAGCAAAAAATATACATATTATGTATCTGTTGATAGAAAGACAAGACTATTAAGAGTAAGAATTACATATTTGTGGAACTGCAAATGTCAAAATCTGTTGCATTCTCAATTTAGTACAAAAAAGACAAGGGATTGTATTGGAAACCAGAGAAAGGCCAGAGAATATGGGAACTCCTCCCAAATACTTGCTGCTCTGTGCCACTTCTACTAAATAAAGGCAATAATTATCCCTGCACAAAGACCTCATCCGATGGGATACAGCCTGGCTGCTGAGGACAGATTAGCTCTGCCTCACCACTCTGATTTATTGTCATGTATAGTCCTAGAGCAGTGACCAAGATTGAAGCATGAAACGGAGAGCCAGGAGCCATGGGAAGAGGACCAAGCCTTGTTGCTGAATGACAGGAACTTGAAAGTCAGGATTCAGACTTACAAATTGTGACTGGCCAAGATTTCTGGCATTGGTTCTAAGCTAAATGGAGTTTTCCTAGAATTGATTCCATTAACAACTTCCTAGAGTTTTAAGCAGTTATGCTGTCTGAGAAACCCCACATCTAGAGAGGGACTTGTGATTGCTCAACCCCTAAGGCTGAGTATTGGGCTGCTAAAGAGACCCTAGAATTCCCCTCTACACCTGTGTCAAGGGGAAGCCTTGGAGTCCAATGCCCAGGGGAAAGCCTCTTTGTAAGCAGGACTGGGGATGGGATTGGCTTCCCATGGAACAACCCTTCCAGCCCTAGTCTTACGATTGCCATCCGACAGGATATGGCACATGGCATTTGGCATTTATACTCTTTCCTCCAACTGGCAGTTTCTGTTATTGTTACTCTGTATTCCTCTACTGTTTTATATTAGGTATGTTGAGGGTCATTCAGCCCTAAGTTCTGCTGTGAGAAACTGTATCTGGACCTGGTCGGGGCAATGTACATCATCTAGAGATGCTGAACTGGAATGTGATTTGGGGTTCTCTCTCTTTTTGGAGCAGATCATCAAATGCTTGGTTAGGTGAGGGCACGTTTGAAATTGTATGTACTAGATAAAGATTAAATGTGCATGCTGGGAAATCAAAGGGTTGGAATATAGCGATTGTTGTTTTTTGTCATCCCAAGATGTCTTCACCCTTTTTCTAACAACAACTTTCCTTCTTGTAGGAAACTGTCCCTTCTCATCCATAGGGTGCTGATGGAGCTATTGGTTACAATACTGTCTAGCCACAGGGATGGGCAGTCATTGCAGCCTTACTTCTAGAAATAACAATTGGTCTAAGGTACATGATCAAGCAAGCCAATCAGATCCTTCTCTGAAATTATCGTATGGACTCTGGAAGAAATAAAGTTGCCCTTTCTGCTCAGATTTCTGTACCAGAATGCTCTAGAACAGGTTACAGCGGCCACTTTCCCCATCAAACTGACGGAAACACCTATAGAAAGAGAATAAACTTAGAAAAGCAGAGGTAAAAGGAGGAGTGAGAAAAAGAAAAACAATAAGAGACAAACTTAGACTTAATGAGTGCATTAAGTCCTAGTTGCTTCTAAAAGAGCTCTATCCACAACTTTCTATTATAAGCCAATACATTTTCAATTTGTTTAAGCCAGTTTGAGTTTCTGTTGTTTGCAACTGAGAGAATCCTGACTAATAGAATTGGCTACCACATATATGAATCTAGAAAGCAGGTATTATGAAGAGTTTCAATAGCACTTTCATCATGCTGAGGGCATCAAGGTTATTTACTTGGGTCATCAGGTCAGACAGCTGCTCTGAGTAATGCATATGTGAAAATGACTTATGCTAAATCAATAGCATCTTGCTAATACAACTCTACAAAGGACTTTTTAGAAACTTCCATGATGGAACCACTTTGGACTACTGAGGTCAGCAATCTAGACCATCAGTTGAATCATATATACATGGCCAGGAGACTGGTTAATCTTAGTCTCCTTCTGAGACTCAGAATGAACTTAGGCAAGTAGGGGAAGAAGGTTCTTCAGAGACTCATCTAAACAAGTCCACAAATATCACAGACAGCCATAGGACAGTCAGCAACTTTGTGCCTGAAAATCTTTGTACCAGGCAACCCCAGGACCACTTACAGGAGACTAGAAATGGGCAAGTTTGTCAGGCATGGCTCTGCTTTCCCTATCTGCTTATCACAGCTTATTGCCATGATATATTCTGAGCACCAGGTCTCCTACAGAGACACAGGATGGGTAGATTCCATGGGATTGTGGTATTTCGTTAACCAATAAGACCAATTATTAACCTGTTCTAAGACTGGACAGAGATGTTTGACCACTGTCCTCTGCTGTGGACACTATGAGACTGCAAAACTTCTCTATGAATGAGCAGATACTTTAGGCTTTCCTAAGTATTCCTCCTCAAAGACTCTGTCTTACAGCTCTTTGAGCTGTAGTCCACTGTTGTAATCTATGTGCGGTGGAAGTTTTGGGGTAAAGGGGGGGAATGTTCTACAATATTCCAATTAGATCTCTCAGTCTTTTAACTGGCCTGTGTCTTGGAACTGTGAGCTTTACAAGTATTTCTCCATAGGTATACCTGTTATTCCTGCATATTACTCCTTTACAATCTATTTCCTTGAAGCTCTGACTCCTGTTGTGACTGTCTTTTTTTCTTCCCTTAGGTGAGATAGGAAGGCTAGTGAGAGCTGGGAGGCGAGTAATGCCTTCCTCTTGCGGGGATAAGGCTCTGGCAAAGTCTTTTTCCCTTAGAGAGTAGGCCTTTGTTACGGAGAAGACTTTGGGTATTTCACCATAGGACTCTCCCCTACCCAGAGCCTAGAAGGCATGTTTCTATGATATTCACCATGAGAATCTGGTGGTGTTCCTAGAAGGAAAGCCTATGAAGGTGTGGGCCACCTCCAAGATTGTGACCCCCAGGAGTTTCCCATCCCACATTATTCCACACTCAACCTCTGTTAATAAACCAAAATGACTGTTTAATTGTTCCTGGAGTTTGTATCTCTAGCAGCTTCTGTTCCAGGAAAGCAGATCTTGGTTACATTGCTCCGGATGCCCCTGTCTCTCCAGATTTCAGGGTGACAGTTTGCCCTGCAACCTTGGGTTCTCTCTTAGGTCAGGGAAAAGTCATTAATTTCTAGTTTTAGTTTTTTCTCATCATAAAAACGGTGGTTATGACTTCCAAGCTCTTTACATGTTGAAGCTGAGGCTGACACAAGGTCACAAAGTGAATTTGTTTGCCATTTCCTTCTTGGTCTGCCAACCCTTAGTCCTTCCTTGATTACCATGTGGCAGGAAGGAAAGGCACATGGCCACAGCCTTCACACCTTATACTAACGACTTGCTGGGTCTCTGGGAGCCAGACACTTCCGTCAAGGAAGTCAAGTTTTGCTTTTCAGCTCAGCACTCTGTTCTTGCTGGCCATAAAGCAGGGCACTCTCAATTTCTTAAATTCCCCTCAACACTTGCCAAGTTACATCACTTATTAATGAGTCAAAACATCTTTCACTGCAGCTCCAATTCTGTCTGATAGACACTCCTCTCACTCCCTTTTTGCCTTTGATTAGTAAATTTCTCTACCATTTTTGTTATACAGTTCTAGGTCTATAAAGAAATATAGCAGCACAAATCACAGAGAGGCCAAATAATCTGAATATTTTTATTTCATGTTTGTTCAGCAAGGTATACCTGAGAGCATTTGGAGGAAGTATGATGCCAGAGATGTCTTGAAATGCTATGAGCTGCCAACCACTCTCAAGGGTGTATTCAGACTTTAGACTATGCAGGTGCCTCCATTCATGATACATTCAGACACCTTATAGCACATGCAGTCTTGGGAGAAGAGGTAATCTATTGCTGACATATTGGTGTGATGGGAAGGCAAGATCAAATTGCAATTTTCCGCAGACAAATTCAGTCTTGATCATTGTAGTCTTGTCATTTAGCTATAGCGGTTGAGGTGAAACTCCTTCAATGGGTGTGATTGAGCATGATCCTACCTATAGGTCAAAAGATCATGTGCTCTGGAGCAGGGTGTAATATAGTGTAGTTTTCCCTAATCTTTTAGGTCATGTGGGTTGATGCCTAACACATTTTCCAACTGTTCTGAATGCTGGAAGAATGTGAAAGGAAGTAGAGAAAGAACCATTCTATATTAAGTCCCAAATTTCCACATCTTCCCCCTCTTTATTTAAAGGGTTAATTCTAAGCATTTTTGAAAGGGTGTGTGTAAGAATAAAGTGTGAAATGCTAAACTATCAGGAGCAGTTCCAAATTATTGTGATATTGTGATGGTATTTCACACTAGCACATTTCGCATGGAGAAGAAAAAGTACTGAAAATACTACTCAGGTCTTTTTATCCACTACAGGGTGAACAGTTGAATTATACCCATGATGATGATAATCTAAACTAACATACAGCTTACAAAGTATATGATTAGAAGCCCCATTCTGGCTTGCTTATGTGGGGAGCAGTTATATCCTAAAGCTAGGATATGAGAGTTATTTGCTATTATTCCTTCAATCCCAAGGTAGAAAATGCATCAGACTAGAACTCATTTTTTTCCCCACTGCAAGCCACTGGACAGACTTGTAAGTTGTAAGTGTGATTTATGGATAAATCATATTTTCTTGGTTATGCTTCTATAATTGTACCCACATTTAACCATTAAAACTTCTCACCTAATTAGTGATTTGCCTTCCTTTTAGACCATGGAGTGTGATTTGGGCTCAATGATGAGCATGAATGATGGCTTGGATTGAGTTTGAGAACTACTTTTCCATAAGTGTTTTTACCTAAACAAGGGAAAGATATAGATGGTTGGCTGTGATTTCCCCGTTCTGCCCATGTTTATCATGGAAAAATACGAGAGGTTGGTGGTCTTGGCTGTGTGGATGAAGCAAAGTGCTCACCAGGCCAGAGAAGCATAGCCTCAGCCTTTTATACCTACAGCCATATTTTCACCCAGAAATCACTTATGCCATCATATAAAGCACAATAATTCTGTTACTCTGGACTAATAGATTCTGGCCTCAAAATTCATATTGTGTCAGGACTGAATTAAATGCCTCTTAACTGCACTTGCCTTGGAGAGTCCAGGAATCCCATGTATGTCCCTTGGGGGGACTGTCCCTGGGCTGATGTAGGCATGGCTTGCCATAACCATTCACAGCAGACATGCAGTGGTCTCGAGGAGAAGCTCAGTTTGGTTCCTCTCAACTTCTTAAGCTCCACCAAAGCCTCCATATTCATACTTAGTGTCTGACTTCCAGTTGCTGCCAACTGTGGCAACTCCTCTGGAGATCTCATGTATTAAGAAGGATGTTTCCTCAGTAGCATTAGCTTCTAAATGTCTTCATTCATGTCTTACACTTCTCTAGGTAATACTTGTAGCTCACTACCATGCAGAAGTAGACTGGCCTTCCTCTGGGCACAGGGGACATATTGGTCATCCTTTCAAATTCTTGGCTCCAACCAGTGTTCCTTTGACCATCTTCAAGCAGTTACAACGGCTCAGTACTTCACATCGGGCCTGTGCCAAGTGTTTCTCACTTTTTTTGCCTTGAGATTTTCCAGGGACTGGCCTGGCATGCCTGTATGTTTAACCTGGAAATGTCATTCTTGACCACTGGGTGACTGGAGCTGTTGATAAATGCCACCTTCTTTGATCCCCTGTATATATGGTCTGAGTTACATTTGTAAGGATCTTTAGAAGGTCTTGGTGTGATCAAACGCCAGTTGCCTACAGTCAACTCAATATTCTTAACATCAGTTGCCTCACATTGACTTTTCTGCCTTCCCATTTTACTCTCCCTGCCCCGCACTCCTCCCTGAGGTCACATTCAGAGACAAACTACACTCGAGCAAGCTTTTGTCTCAGGCTCTGCTTTCAGGGATAACCCAAGATAAAGGTACATTGATGCAAGGATCAAAATCAGGCTCTTCGAGTCTCTTGTTAAGACGTCAGCTTTGCCATCTCTGCACCATCTATTTTCTGGAAAGCAAGGATGTCCTTTCAGTCTCATTAATTTGTCTGCCATAGAATCCTCGTGAAAATCTTCTGAAGAAATGTAACACATGAAAGGTGGTTGAGACCTTGGCAGGGATAAGCTAAGGGGTGTGATAACTATATCAGGATCCTGAGGGAAAACAGATGGCACACTCGAATCAGGACAATTTGAGGATGGCTTATATAGACAACAGAACTCATTCCAAAGGTGTGGGTGGGATGTAGGGAAACTCTGAGAGTATAGCAGGAGCCCAGGCTTAGTAGCTGATGGTACCCTTAGGGTAGGGTTGCCAGATAAGACACAGGATGCCCTGTTAAATTTGATTTTCAGATAAATAATGAATAATCTATAGTATAAGCATGACTCAAATATTGCAGGGGACATCCTTATATTAAAAAGTTCATTGTTTATCTGAAATTCAAATTTCACTGGCTATTTTGTATTTGTATTTGCTAACTCTGGCATCCTCACCTTAGACTCAAAGGGAAGGGAGAAGATGGGGGAAGGACCTGTTGGAGAGTTTCATAGAGCAGGCTGTTCTGAGAGGAGTAGTGAGCTTCTGTCCAGGGATGCAGACAATCCAAAGCAACCTCACAAGGAGGGAGCTGGGGAATAAATGCTGTGATCTCTATCTCTTTTGCTTTGATCTTCTGCCAGGGCTCACCACTGGCTGACCCCAACCAGAAGCCAGGGGGCATGGGAGCCCACAGGCATGACCGTGAGGTCATGCTCTGTGCAGGAAGTGTGGACAGCATCTTGGAGGGGCAAATGGAGAGCCCTAACACAGCCACTGGTCTGCCCTCTGCTATAAGTGAGCATTCTCTAGACACTTACCTCTGATCCAAGTGAAATCCTGGGAAGTGACACCCCTGGACAGGGAACCAGGCCAGTCTGATAATTATTCCTCCCTCTCACCTACCCTCTTGGGTCATTCTGTTCCCCTTATCTCAGTGGGGATAATGCTTTTGTTAATTCTGTGTCTTTCATCATAAAAAGTCATAAGTCTTTTGGTGGGGGGAGTAGGTGGGTATAAATAAAATAAAACTTAATATCTTCACTCTTGAAGCTCTTCTGAAGCAAACAAGATGTGTGATGAGTGTCATCATTCTGCAGGTTCTACTTCCCCTTAAGTGTATTTCACGTTATCCTCTTATTACCTGTAGATTTTGTCTGTGAATCATACATCATAGCAGATCCTTACGTATCATTTGTCAGTGATATGTAAGGAGACAACTGAAAATACTCATATTTGAAGTGGCCTCTCTAATCCACAGCTTCCTTGACATGAAGCCTATAGTGGATATATTCATGTCGTGTTTCAGAACCATTGCCGTGATGCCAGTACTCTAACTAGGAAACTTCTTTCTTCCCTTATTGGGCTTTTTAAGTATTTATTGCTGTCACTAGTGCTGGCATTTGGCTTTTTTTTTTTTAATTTTTTAGGGCTGTTTACATGAGGAAACAATGTCTTAGTCATACCATGAGTGAGTTACTGCATGGGCAGAGGACAGCAAAGTGGTGCTGATAGGCAGACGCTAGACTCCCTGACTAGCTAAATGACTCATTCTCTCAGAGGGCATGATTCAAATTCACACTTCAGAACATTTAAAAATAATAACTTGCTGAGGAACTTCCCAGGTTACTTTTCAATTGTTGAAACTGTTCTGTACTCAAATGTCAGGCACCGATGGTAAGAGCAATAGCTTGTGTGCTTACTGTGCATAAGTTCCTCCTCCAAGTGCTTTGCATGTATCATCTGATTTAACACCCACAACAACCTTCTGAGTTAGGCACTATTAGCCTCATTTTATAGGCATAGAAACTAAGGTATTGAGAAATTAAGTAACCTGCCAAAGGCCCATAGCCGGCATATTAAATAACATAGCTCTTTGTTTCCTTTTCGTATAAAAGAAACCTACCAGGAGGCAGGCTGAAGATAATATGGTAGCTCCTCGGTGATTTCAGGGACTTCAGTTCTAAATTTCTGCACACCATCCTGGCACACCTCTTTATAGCCTCGTGGTTCAAAATGGCTGCTAGAGGTTGCTTGGTATGTTTCCGTTATGTGTACTCTGAAGGCCGTGACTTCACCACAATGCAGTATATAAATGTAGCAAAATTGCACTTATACCCCGTGAATATAAATAAAAATACTTATGTACCAAACTCAGGTGTACCCAGATTCATAAAGCAAATCCTACTTGATCTAAACAAAATGATAAACAATAGCACTGTAATAGCCTGGGGACTTCAACACCCCTCCGACAGAACAGGATAGATCCTCCAAACAGAAAATAAACAATGGACTTAAACAGAACTCTAGAACAAATGGGACTGGCAGACATTTATAGAATGTTTTACCCAAAAACCATTGAAAATATTTTTCTCATCAGCTCATGGAACATTCTCTAAGATTGACCATATTCTAGGCCACAAAACATGTCTCAACAAATTTTTAAAAAATAGAAATTATACCATGTATCTTCTCAGACCACAGTGAAATAAAATTAGAAATTGACTCCAACAGAAACACTCATCTCTACACAGTCATGGAAACTACTGCTGAATAAGTATTGGGTCAAGAAGGAAATTAAGATGGAAATCAAAAGATTCTTTGATACTTGTGTTCCCTTCATGATTTAGTTCAATCTGTGGGACACAGCTAAAGCAATCCTGAGGAAAATTCATATCCATAAATGCCTACAGATCCAAAAGACAGATCACAAATCAACAGTCTAATGAATCATCTCACAGAACTGGAAAAAGATGAACAAATCAATCCAAAATCCAGCAGAAGAAAAGAAATAACCAAGATCAGAGTAGAACTATATGAAATTGATAATAAAAAATGATATGGAAGATTAATAAAAAGTCGGTTCTTTGAAAAGATTGACACACCTCTCACTAGATCAACCAGAAGCAAAAAAGAAAGGACTCTGATAAGCTCAGTCAGAAATGAAAAAAGGAGAAATTACAACTAATATCACAGAAATACAAAATATCATCTTTCAATACTATGCAAAAATCTCTATGCCTATAAACTCAAACGTAAAGGAAACAAATTCTTAGAAACAGCTCAATCAGGAAGAAATAGAATTCCTGAACAGACCAATATGAAGTACCAAAATTGAAGCAGCAATAAAAAACCTTCCTAAATAAAGAAAAAAAAAAAGTGGCTGCTAGAACCCCAGCCATCATATCCATCTTATCCACATTGCAATCCAGAAGCAAGACAAAAGGTAGAAGGACAAAAAATAAGCCATCTATCCACTTATATCTCATTGGCCAAAATTTAATCCCAAGCCACAGCCTAGTCCCATGGCCTCACCTAGTTGGAAGGTAGTCTTTTATTCTCTGACAATTTGCCCAGATAACAATTTTTGGTGGTCTGTAAAGGAAAAATGGGAGAGAATGGATAATAGGGTAGGTAACCAGCATTCTTGGCCACTTTGTCCACTTTGATGGACTGTTTGATTCCAGATCGTCTGAATCCAGAGGAGTCCCTACTCCTCCGTGACTATACCATACCCACTCTTGGCACTACTTATAACACACCAAAGACCTTTATCATGACATTTTCCCCAATAAGTTCTCTTCTTTGCTTTCGGTATCTTACACATTGGTCATCAGCATCGAGAAGGTAAGGACTTTAATAAATGCTAACTACTTAGCAGATTAAAAGTTCTGACAAATGACCAGCTGAAGGCTTGGGGTAGGGACTGTGGGATAATAAGAAAGTGAGGGCCAAGCACATTCAGCCACAGGCCTAAAAGGACCTGCCTGCCTCTTTGCAGAAAAAAAGTCTCAGGCCCCCACTGGACCTCAAAGAAGCCAAACATATAAAGTCTTATCACCTTTCCATCTTCATTTATATTAATCACTGCCTTAAATACATTCTCAAAAGAAAATATAAAATGCAGAAATTTCACAAAACTCATGCTGGTAATGGTAATGAAAATTCTATCAGCAAAAGCACATTTGATTAATCATATACATGCATGATTTTTCTCATATACCATCTGTTTAGAAGATGAAAAATGTATTCTGCTGGTAGTTTGGCATAAAGTGTATTTATAGAAAGACTATTTATAGTCTGCCAGTGGATTCTGAGCCTGCCATGACATAGCTTTCAGAACTTAGGTATGCTGAAATGTTCAAATATTAATGCCAACAACATTCTTATCATTAAAACATGAAAGTTAAAATGTTTTCATATTCAGTTCATATTTTGGAGTCTGTGGCTGCAGACTGAACAGTCTATTTAGAACTCAGCTTAAAAAAATACTAGAACAGAATTTGATAGCCTTGGTTAATCTCTGTGATTGATGGTATCTATGTGATTCTGGTTAGCCAATTTTACCTTCTGGCATTAAGGAAAACAAGCCTTTTATCAGAAAACATTTCCTCAGAATGGAATACATGTAATCACTGATTTTTTTTTTAATGACGAAGAGACCACATTACAGGAACTCCAAAGTAACAGGGAAAACTCTACAGGGTGGAATTAAGATATGGGATCTTGGCGTTAACATGTTAGAAGCAAAGAGATGATTAAAGAATAACACTGGACGCTCTTAAAAAACAAACAAAACAACCATATCCTAACCCATTGTCACATATCCATACACATATTGCATAAGTTAAACTTGCAGTTGTGCTTGATTGTATTTTAAATCTCAAGGATGCCAGTGTAAGCTAATGAGCCACTTGAGGCAAAAGAAAAACCTTGTTGCTTTTTGTGGGTTTTATATGAAACAGATGGGGCAGTTAGCCTCTAGGGATATTCTGGAAGGTGGTTGGCTACTTGCCTTTCAAGTATCATGATACACAGCAAAGCTATCCCCACACAGCCCTTATATGGTCACTATTGTTATGAAATACTGTTACACTGACCATCAGGATGGGTCTGAGCTGCAATGGACTAATACATGCTGAGCTATGAGAGGTCAAGCTTAGAAAAATGGAATGTATCTTGTTATCAATAAAATGGAATCTTTTCTAACCTTGCAAGCAATGAACCCAGTGGACAAAGATACATTCACAAGTAACAATACAAGGGATGTAAGCTTTGTGCTATATCCAAACCAAATTGTTTTCAACCTTTAGAAGATTTAAGGCAGATCTCCGTGGGCTTCTGGGGTAAAAAATCCTGTTACTTAAAAGCGGGAAAAAATAACCATCTTATTCATGGAAAGTCTCTTTAAGAATAGCAAATTGGCTGGG
The DNA here is from genome assembly GCA_963574885.1 of Lepilemur ruficaudatus. NCBI lineage: Eukaryota > Metazoa > Chordata > Mammalia > Primates > Lepilemuridae > Lepilemur > Lepilemur ruficaudatus. Next base: position 39,570 of record CAUYRT010045127.1, on the reverse strand, counting down.
CATGGTGGCTCACACCTGTAATCCTAGCACTATGGGAGGCTGGGGAGAGGTGGATCGCTCAAGGTCAGGAGTTTGAAACCAGCCTGAGCAAGAGCGAGACCCTGTCTCTACTAAAAAATAGAAAGATTAATTGGCCAACTAAAAATATATAGAAAAAATTAGCCGGGCATGGTAGTGCATGCCTGTAGTCCCAGCTACTCGGGAGGCTGAGGCAGAAGGATCGCTTGAGCCCAGGAGTTTGAGGTTGCTGTGAGCTAGGCTGATGCCACGGCACTCTGGCCTGGGTAACAGAGTGAGACTCTCTCTCTCAAAAAAAATAGCAAGTAATGACTAATAGGTTCAATTCTCCACACTTAGTGGTGCTCTTTTTGGTCTGGTGAGGAAGACAGCTGGATGTTAGGCACAACAGAGACAAGCAGCCAGAGCGTGCTGTAGAAAATGGCAAGGGCATCTCAAAGAGTTCTCTGTAGCAGGGCCCCTGTGACTAGGTTGAGACAAGTCCTACCAGAATGAAGGTGGACTTGATTGGTGATAACTGTGGGAAACATTTCGGTCCTCTTGTCTGACTTTTCCCAGACTTAAAGGGACAAACATCCTGCCTCTGTAGGGTTTTCTCCTGACTGCAAATCTGCCTGAGCTGAGTACGATGCGTCAGGGGCAGGCTGGGTCTGTAGTGGTGAGTATCTGAGTACAATCACATCACAGGCTCTGGACTACGTACGTCACAATTGTTGTTTCATGGACTCCTCACAACCACTCTGAGGGATGTTTTAGGGAAATTTTTGGTTAAAAAAGGGAGACTCCTTTCAGGGACCAAAGCTTAATAAACAAGTTTTTTTATATGACAGTAAGCAGGAGGTTCAGAATTTCAAAACAGATAGTCATCAGGGTTTATTTTTCTCCCACAGAAAACTCCCCTTATTTTTGAATCAAGATCACATTACATAATGATCAGATGTTATGTGACCTGGTTTTGCAGCTTTCTGATGCTGAGATCTCTCTCAAGCGATGAAGGGTTTCAAAGCTCGGAGATAAGTCTGTCCCTGCCTCTCCACCGCCAACCACCCCTTCTCTCTTAGGCAGATCGGGCAAAAATATGTTTGTCCATGAAAAGAAGCACCGTGGACACCAGAGTCTTTGCAGCTCCTCCCCCTTGAGGCGACCAGCTTCCCTCTCTCACCTAAGAGGATGGCGTCAAACTGCGACTTCTCACTTGGGGCACTGAGGGGGGGAGAGGATGTTACAAAGTAGCAAGGATGCAAAACGTGACAACTCCATTCAAAACAAAGCTAAAGAACACCTATGCTCTATTTTAGTTTCCCTTATTTTAATGTTTTGTTGAAATAGAATGGTTTAAACTCTGCTTTTCTTGACAATTTCGTAATTCAATATGTTCATAGATGCAGGAACAATTGTCACAAATGGCCATAAAGAAGTTCGGGCCTGTGTTCACAGGATTGTCCTTAGGGTCTCCTAGCACAGGAAGATATTTTGACCATTCCTGTTTTAAAGATGAGATGGAGCCCAGGGAGGTGAAATAGTTTGAGATTTACATAATCAGAAAGTGGCAAAGGAGGGAGTTAGAACTCTGGTTATGTAGTTTAAAAAATGTTTCTCTAGCTGGGCATGGTGTCTCATACCTGTAATCCCAGCAGTTTTGGAGGCTGAGGCAGAAAGATCCAGTTTGAGTCCAGGTGTTTGGGATCAGACTGGGCGACACAGCGAGACCCTCATCTCTATAAAAATAAGATGCACACTGTGATGTGTGCCTGTAGTCCCAGCCTCTCGGGAGGCTGAGGCAGGAGGGTCGCTTGTGCCTAGGAATTCAAGGTTGCAATGAGTTATGATGTCACTGCACTCCAGCCTAGATGACAGAACCCTGTCTCTCAAAAATAGAAAAACCAACAGTGAGTGCTCAGATCTGCTAGAGTATACTGTCTCTTGAAAGCAGAGTAAAGCAAAGATGCAACACATCTGTATCTTTACACTGATCAGTGAGTGCCAAGATAGTAATAACTTAAGAAATGGAGTACAGAAAGGTGGCTTGTAAGTCCACAATTGTGCTAAGAGGGGAACAGATGGAGAGCAAACTCCATTCTGCAAGTATTAAGTCAGAACCGCAAAGAATTTGCTGCTGATTCTCCACTGGGATGAATCGGGTAAAACTCTCCTAACGTCTCTTCAATTTTCTCAGATTGTTCATTAGTCAATTAATTTCCTTTCAAGGAAGGCTTTAAAAGGATTTTTTAAATTTGGGGATTGAGAATGGAGATGCTAACTAAACACACGTCCTATATAAGAAAAGTACTCTCTGAGCCCACATTCCTGGAATCAGAATTAGGCAGAAAATTGGACTGAGTTCAAAGAATTGTAAGACAAATGATGAGGAGCTTGACAGAAATGAATAACAAGGAAAGAGTGAAATTACTGAATATGCGTGGTTGGATTAAGCCAGAGCCAGAGTATGAAGGGGGGGAAGTAAGGGTAAAATAGACGGAGCTCTTGGGGATTTGTGGTCCTCAAGCGTGTCTACCAGGGGGTTGGATGGTGAAAATTGTCAGGGTGACTGTGGATTTAATAATCAGAAACCAGTCTTGACTGTGGGCTTAGGTGAAAGGCAAGGGAGGCACTGCTTCCTCAAAATGGCATTACCTTGGAAAACACACTGGAAATAAAAAACGGGGGCAAAGCAGGCTATGCTTACAAATATCATAAGTGTGAGTTTGTGCTGGGGGAAAAACGCAGAGTTTGTCGGCCATATCCCAAGCAGACTGAACTGTCTTTTGAGATTGACGGGATTTGTTTGAAGCGCCAGGTTACCTAAATATTCTCCTGGTTTCCAGCTGCTTCCTTCAACTCTTTTTCCTTTTCCTTGTTCTCTCTACCTCAAGAGGGCACCAACACCCCATCCCTAGAAAGGGTGCTGCTGTGTGTGGGTTTCACACTGAATGTTTAAAACATCTCTCTCTACAGGAAAGAATCTGGTTATAGACCAATAAACCAATAACGAGACTTCCTATTTTAGTTTCAAATATCTCTAAAAAACAAATTGCATTTTGTTTAAATCCAGACTGATCATTAAACAAAAAATCTGGTGTATTTGAGAGAAGAAAACTTTTGAGACTGTGTATTCATGGTCTCAAAATGGGAGAGAAAAAGTTCAGATGAATTCTGACAACTATGCATGATTGTGCATTCACACTTGCAGGATATTTTTCTTAAGTCTTGGTGGAAGCATGAAAAAGAGACCTTATTTTGTGTGTGGGGCTGGTATACAAACCAGCAAGCACACGTTGGTGACAAACAGTCTTTGTTAAAACCCGGGCAGCAGGCGTGGCAGAGGTATGCCAAAGAAAGCTTCGAATTCCTCTGGTGAACACATAGCACTTTTATTTTGATCAAGGAATATTATATACAAAGGGGTATGTCAACACTGGACACTTTGCATTTTTCTCAACATTTGCTTTCATATGAAATCATGTTTCATTTCTCTTAATCATTATTAAATCTTTGGGTGGTGAAATCCATAAATAGCATGAGTTACCATGCCATATTTTCTGTACTTGAGTGGCATGAAGTAATGTTGTCTACAGTTTTTTTGTTTTAGGTTGTGAGCTATTGACCTCCTGGGTAGGACTCACTATTTATAAAGGCTGTTTATGTAGAATTTACTGCTTTGATCAAATACAATTTATAATTTAAGTCTAATATTTAATGATACACATAATTGTGCTATTAGGTTATTAGGCATAAATTGTAAGTAGTTTGCATAATCAATATTGTTTTATCCAGCAGAGCCAGAGTTTTATTACTCTTCCTCCTACTTTGACTCTGGCCATAGATATAAAATCATAACAAAGTTGTTATTTTATTCTACAATTATGCTTTTCTACATCTCCTTTCTTTTGCATTTTCCCTCTTCTTTCTTTTTCTTTATCTCAGTAACAATTGTAGCCATCATTGTTACTTACCATCATCATCTTCCCTGAACACTGACATCCATGTATAGTAGAGGACAAGGCTTTGGATCTGGATCCCAGTGGTGGGGGATCCTCAGGCCAAGATCCTCCATTCTCCTGTGCCCCAGGGCAAGGTTCTCAAGGCTGTGCTTGGTCTGCACATGCCTAATCTCCTTGATAACTGGAAAATTCCCTGGGGCTGCTGTAACAAATTACCACAAACATGGTGGTTTAAAACAGCAATTTATTCTCTCATAGCTCAAGAGGCTGGAATTCCTACATCCAAATGTCAGCAGGACCATGCTCTCTCGGAAGTCTCCATGGGAGGATCCTTCCCTACCTTTTCCCAGCTTCTAATGGTTGCCAGCAATCATTGGTGCCCCTTGGCTTGCATCTCTCCAATCTCCCTTCCATTGTCACATGGCATTCTCCCTGTGTGTCTGTGTCTAAATTTCCCTCTCTCAAAAGGACATATTAGGTCTACCCTAATCCAGTATGACCTCATCTTAACTTGACTGCATCAGCAAAGACCGTATTTCCAAATAAGGTCACATTCGTAGGTTCCAGGTAGATGTGACTTTTTGGGAGACACTATCCTACCCAGTACATACCCCCAGCACTGTCCCACCCCCTTCCCGAAGGATCTTTGATCTGTTTCCTGCTCCTGCTCTGCCTCTTGAAGGTTTTACTTGTATCATGTGCCTACACCTAGTACAGAGCTGGCTGTGGTTGAATAAATATTAAAAGAATATCCCCGAAGCATACATTCTAGGGCACTTGAAGCCACAATAACTCCAAGATCTGAGACTGGACTCCCTGAAAAAGGGAGGTTGTATAGAAAGAGGGGGGACCTGGGCCAATGGTGAAGCCACAGGAGATAGAGAAAGGCACAGGAGATGAACAGCTGGGAGTCTCAGACCAGAGTGTTGAGAGGAAAGCAACTGACTTCAAGCAGGGCTTGAGGGGAGGGGGTCAGGATTGCTGGGACATAATTCTCCAGCCCTGGAGCTATATGTGCAGAGGAGATGGCACAGTGGGAGATATAGAGCAAGATAGAGCTCTAAAAACATCCATTTTGTTTTGATCCATTTCCTGTCACTCAACACTTTCCCTCCAAGAAAAAAATCTCTACTAACTTGCTGCTATTAATGGGAAAGAAAAAAATTTAAAACCCAAATAGGACAATTAAATCTAGTTAGAATCTGGTAGAAGGGCACCCAACAAATTTGCTCCTTTGCTCTTTTTACTGACTGAAGTGGTGGCTCCTTTACTCTTTTTCCTGGGAAGAAGACATAGACTGAGATCTCCAGGAAAGATGGTAGACCCCTGATGGAGGCAAGGGAGAGTGAAGAGGAAGCTGCAGGCTTTAGGTTTTGCTGAGTCTGGCCTGCTTATCTCTCTCCCTACAGGGATGTGTATGGAAGTGTTTCATATTTAGAGCAGCTGGGCTGACCTACATCACAGCAGGTGTTTCCTGTCTACAGGGCCTTACCGATAATTATTACCAAATCATATGCCCAGTGTGGTAAAATTCATGGGTGACTCATGGATGTCATGGAATAATTGTCATATTCATGCAAAGGTCTTAGAAGGGCTTGGAGGCCAGATCCACTGTGGTTATTACAGAAGACCCTTTGAATGATGTATGTCAGGTAATGAAAAGAAAATCCTACTAAGTCATAGTTTAAGGCCAGAGCAGAAATTTTAGCCAACTAAATCTTCTGGGAAGAGTTTGAGATATTTTCAGAACTAGCTTCAGCTCACTTGTGTAGATTCAAGATTGTTAGACCAGAGTAAGCTTGAGTTTCCTCCTGGTCCTGTCCCCCATCCTACCTTTGAGAAAATGGAGGCATAGAGAGAGGAAGTAACTTGTCCAAGAGTCATGCAGATGATTCTAGGCAAAGCTTGGACTCAGACCAGGGTCTTCTGAGCCAAGTGCTCCCTCTACTCCACTGTGCTAGAACATTTCCACAGCCACCTTAAGTTTAGCCATTCTCTAACCTTCTTCAGAGGGCCATAGTTGTGGAGCCCTTTGGAATTTTTTCAAGCAAAGGCAAAATGTAAACCTAAGAAAATTTGTTTATTCCTTTATCATGCATTTGTTGTGCATGGATTTTGTGCCAGAGACTGCACCCAGTGCTGAGCCATTATTTGAGCATCTCATCCAAAGCCACATAGTGCACTACTGAGGATCACAACCTCAATTCTGGTCAGCATTCTTCTCTTGTTCTTAGCATTATTTTTTAGCTCAACAAAATATTCTACAGGTCCTGTTGCTCTCAAATAATACTATTTCACAGTAGTGGCAAGGAGAAGGCAGGGTAGTGGGTGTCGGTGAGGTTGCTGATGTTAGGCTGTGAGGACTGAGGTTGATGTGAGAGCTCTAGGGCCAAATGGACTGAAATAACCCCATAACCTTTGATCACTTGGCAGTATGGTTATGTAGGAGCCACTCTCTGCAACACCCTCTATCCCCACCTTCACAGTCTCTTAGGGAAAAATAGATTTTCGGGCTAAAATGTAAACATTAAAAACACCGCCTATTCCTTCTGCCTGGCTCTAACTCTGAATCATGGGTATGTGTGTTGAGTGCAGGAACAAGATACTTAGTTAAAACACTGATGCTGGCCTAGCATATCAGAACTGAATTTTATGTGCTTTCTTTGTAATGTATGCCTCCATTGCTAGGAGTTCTTTCATTGCCTGGCAAGATATTTGGAAGTCACCTTCTTGCTTTCCCATATCTATCACAAAGTTCCATAGGTTCTTCTTTTAGACTAACTGAAAGCCTCTCTTAGTCTCTGTATCTGCTGCTGCAACTACAGTTTAGGCCATTGTCACAGCAAAGAGAATGTAGCAATCTCCCTGTTTCAGGTCTTGTTCTTGCACTAATCTTGGTCATGCCAGACACCAGTCATATCTTTTTGAAACATCAGTGTCAGCATAATATTTTCTATGTAGATATGTCCTGAATGCCACCAAAATTTGGACTGCCTCCCTGGCTAGGAATTTTCTCATGAACCTGTCTTGAAAGTTAAATCAACATATCATTTATTTTTAAGAATCTACGATTGTCTCCCCTTGCTTTTTGTGTCAACCAGAATCTAAGCATTCAAGACTTTACTTTTGTTCTGATTTTATTCTCCTGTACTCTCCTTAATGCATCCTCTCTTCCTATCAGATTGGCCACTGCTCCATCCACCCTTTTTATTAGTAAATTTTTGCTTTCGATTATATGGCTTTTTGCTCCCAATGGCCAACCTCTTCCCATCCAGACATCATTTCATCTATTCTAATCCTACCTGAACTTCTAAATCCATTCCAAGGACAAGATCCTTCATGATGCCATTTGTAGTTGCTGTAGTCAATAATTTTATTCCTTATGGACTACTTACAGTACTTTCTGAGAATCATAAACTATGTTACCTGATGATATTCAATGTAAGACTTAACGATACACTCTCTTGTATTTTGCAGTTTTCATGCATATTTGATTCATAAAATAGAAATCCTAATACACCCTTTAAGTGTTGCCACATTAAATGTTAAGTGCTTAAAACTGTGTCCAGCAGGTAGTTGGCCTTTGAATTTCCATCTTTTTCCCTTTTCTTCTATCAGAAGGTTGAAGTTGTATCTGATAATATTGTCTCTTCCATAGCAGGCATTAGATGCAATCAGATAGTAGCTCTTAATACTTACTGACCAGAACATGGTTGACCTAGAGACCCACACCCTTGAATCTGACATCAAATATAGATTTATGTGCTCTTGGTTCATAATATTTATTAAATCAATATTCTAAAATAGTGATTGTTACAAACTTTCATCTTATCCTGTTTATTATTAACTTACAACTAAATATTAGTCTGGAACATGTGCAGACTGAGATTCTCTCTTGATGGTGTAGCATCGCCATTATTCATTATGCTCTTTGCTTTGAGACACGAGAATGATGTGAAGCCAACAAGCCTGCTGAAAATGCACGTTTCCTATTTTCATGAATGCCTTGCTTTTCTGTTGGCAGAAGAGGAAACCAGAGCTCCAGAAACTAGGAAGTTTGGCTGAAGTGAGTCCAGCTTTCCAATTCTCAAAGCTTTTTTCTGGACAGCTGCCCCTCCGAGGGAGTAGCCAGTTTTTACTCTTCCTTTCAAGAGCAGTCTCGTTCCCACTCAGATGTTCTTTCATAAACTTTTTAACTCACTAAAGTTAAAACATTTGTTTCTGACTTCCCAAACATCATTTATGGCTCTCAACTGCTGGCCGGTGTGTACAATTATTCCCTGAAATAAAAACACTAAATCATATCTATTTCTGTCTCAGCTACTATCCGTGAAAGCTTGTTTGAGTTTTCTGTATGGTGATGAGATTCATGCTCTCCACAATTATCAGGCATGTATATCCTGAAAACAAACCCTACTTTGGCAATAGTTACTCCTAAAGCAATATTCCTTCACAAGACAGCGTTGTACCATAAAACAGATCTTTACGAAGTATTCTAATCATCTGAATCTAAGACAACATATTATTTATTTCAAATGGTCAGCCATGTTCCAAATGCCACTGCAAATTAGATTAGAAATTATCCAGTTGGTGTGTAAACATTCCACTAATTTACCTAGTGTCTGGTTCTTTTATTTGATATTCAGGAATTTAAATAATTTAATGTTGTTTAGCTCTCAGTTCAACCTTTGCTTTCTGGGTATTTACTTGGAACTTCCCAGTATTTATTTAAGGATATTAGAAGTGCTTGGGGAGGATTTTTTTTACTGCCCAGGAGGCTGGTACAGCTATGTTGCAGTGCTTGTGAAGATAACGTGTCAGGCAGTAGGCTTACAACAGTCTTGCCTGTTTGGTGGCAGAAGTGATTCCATAAATTTCTTTTGTCATGAACCCACCAAAGGAGCTTGGCTCTGTTGAGAGATTACCATCGGTGCCATCGGATTGGCAGATTTGAACAAAAACTAAGATAACCAAGTTCCATCAGAGCAGTCCCAGTCTCTCATTTTAAATTTTTATTTTTCCTCCATGATTTGGAGCTTTTGAGTAAAACAAATCTAGACTATTCCACTTTGTTAGGTCTTTGACAAGTCACTTAATCTGTTTGAACCTCAGTTTCCTACCAGCAAAATGGAAATAAGATACGTTTTTCTGGAAAGATTATTGCAAAGATAAGTGAGGTGTAGGCTATGTGAAAGCAGCCAGTAAGACATAAGGTTTTTGCTCTTAAAACAATCCCTTCTTGTGTCTTTACTAGAAACCTCTGTATTTAAAGATAGGACAGTTTACTTAAAGATATGAGCATTTGCAGTCGAAAAGCCTTGTTTTCCTTCTCTTCGTCCAGGTGCCCTGAAACTACTTTTGTGAACTTCCTTTCCAGTCATAGTTCATTCTCAAAGACCTGAAACTCTTCACCCACTGAAATATAAATTACTGATGACAATCTAAACTTAGTCTATGAATGGGAATTATTACTCAAATATTTCTCCCAAGGATTTAAGCTAAAGCATCTGAACAGCTATAGGACTATTGGCATTAATTGTATATTCTTTCCATCGATAATTATTTGAGTGCCTATGACATGTCAGGGTACTATTCTAGCTTGCTGCAGACATTGTAACAAAGAAAATGGATAAAAATTCCTCGGAGTCTTTCAGCTAACCTCTATGAAGGAACATCTATCGTGTTTAATTTGACCATATCCGAGGTGACCTATAGAGAAGTAGCAACACAGTAGGATGGGGCACAAATCAAGAAAGCCAGGAAGCCCAGACATGCTCAAGCAGAGACAGATTTTTCCATGTCTCATGGACGCCCCCCATACTCCTCGCAGTCTAACAAATGGCTCCTCCATAGCCAGATGGGGTTAAAGACTACTTTTACAGTTTAAAATACTCAAAATATAGCTGGTGGTAACAAGAGATTTGCTTTATTCATTTTTATGTATGAGAGAAACTATAGTAGAAAAAAAGTGTTCATCTTTTTTCAATTTCAGTCTAAGATTTTTGGCATTAAAGCTTTTTTTTAGTTTCAAATGTTCCAACTCTGGCTGTATTTATGTGATGCCAAACCAACTAGTTGAAAAATTACAAGTATGGGAAATTAGCCAACTCTTTTTGTCTACAAACTGCCAACCAACCAGGTTGCCTAATATTTTTTTTCTTCACTGAATTGTCCCATCCAACTGAATTGACTGACAATGGCTTGTGAGATCCAAACAGAGTGTAAAATCTGTTTTGTGTAATTGAAAGTATTGGTTCATTGTTTTCTGGTAGAATACGCTCATTGTTGAAACTACACATAATACTGAAAACATAAGAAAACAGAAGTCACCTAAAGTCCCATCATACACAAATATTGATATAACCTTGCAGAATTTTCATGTATGCAGACATACTTTACAAAACTGGAATAATGCTCTAAATATGATTTTCTTTAGATTTTTCTCTTTTGACTTAGTGGCATATTATCAACATATTAAGTATTCTTTAAAATCATGATTTTTTTGTATGTTGTTTCCATATACAGATGGACCATTGTATCATCAATCCCCTATGGGTGGGCATTTGGGTTACTTCCAATTTTTGGTCACTGTAAAAAATTTTGCAATAAACATTTTTAAAAATATAAATCTGTATGTATACCTCTGGTTATTAGTGTAAAAGTTTAAAAATAGAATATTTTAAAACTCTCAATCTACATTGCCAAAACTTCCCACCAGCAAGGTTATAGCAAAAAATTACAGCAAATTTATATCCCTACATACAAGGCTATTTATAAGAATTCCCCCTCCATTCTCTTGCCAATTTTTATCTTTACCAATTTGATAGAGAAAAATGATATTTTATTGCTTTATTTATATTTCTTAGATTACTAATGAGAATGGACATTTTTCATTTTTATTGGTCATGTGTATTTTTTGTGATCATTATTTCTAAATGCTGTCTCTTAAAAATGAGGAAAAACAAATAGCAGAAGATAACGTTTTTAAGTTTTCATCTCCAGAAAATCAAAGAATGCCTTCAATAAATGTTTTCCCTCTTCTTCAGATAGACGCTAAAAACGAAGCTTTTGACTCATTTGCCCTTGTAGCAATTATTTTTAGATTTACTAACTTGGTCCTTATTAAGAAAGTTTAATGAGGTGCTGGAGCTAATCCGAAGAAGTTTAAAAAGATAAATTTTCTGCCAAGAGGGTGTGGATTTTGAGACCCTCTTGGATCATGTGGATGGGTCACACGGTGTCTTGTCTCATGGCCACCTTGGGCTTATCTTTTGAATGCTGTTTCCTATAACCTTCCCAGAAAAGGCTGTGGGAAAGCTACTGAAGCTTGAAAATACTTGTCGGCTGCTTCCTTTAAGCCTTTAGCAGAAGTTCCATCTCCCGAAAGTGGTTATTCTGAGGTTATACAAGGCAAAATTAACAATTATGCTTAACTACTTTCATTTATGTGTTCATTGAAATCAAGTATTGTCAGCCTATTTATTATAGAGTCATAACCTTGATATGATCATTTCCTTTGATTCTGCCTAAATTTCCTTATTTTTGTGCCAAAATCAGCAGATAACATGCCCCATCTATACAATGCAAAATCCTGTGCTATTTCTACAAAAACTATATTGCCTTGAATAGAGCCTGTCTCGAGATTTCATTTTATTTTTCTAGACAAAGTATCTTTTTGCTACTTTGTTATAAACTTTAAACAAGAAAAATGTATCAAAATCAGCACATGGCTAGTGTGTTTGGGCCCAGGCCCTATAAATAACTGTGCCAGCTAGTCCTAATGTGGAAAAATGGAAAATCAGATCCTGTTAAGAAAAGGAAAATTCCATTTTTCATACATGGTACTGTTCTTACTCCTGGCTCAGTGAGAAATGAGCACTTTCCCTGTTTCCATATGTATTACATTAATGTGCTGGCAATACGGGTGTTTGAATATAGTGAAGGCACAGATCTAGCACCATCCTCATTGCACGCAAAGCCTGGTCTCTGCAGAAGCAAATTGGTAACATCTTCCATCTTCTGTCTTACATTTTTTTCTCCTCTCTCCTAAGCTGGTTGATATTGAGATGGAGGTTTTGCCTAACAGCCTCCAACTCACACCACAAATGGGCAGAACCTTCCTTTTTACATAGCACATAGTCAATAAGCACCACCAGGCCAGTAGAAAAATGGGAAGGAAACGTGGAAGAGAAAGTGGTGAAAGGGCACCTGACCTTTAACTAGTTCTGCCTTTGGAGGGGGAGGTATCTTTGGTATATTCCTTTTTTATATATTCCTCTTTCATATTCTATGAAATAATTGCCTTTGATAGAACAGGACGCCTCATAACAAAGGAAAGTTAAAGAATTTTCTAGGCAGGAAAGAACTTCTGCCCGCACTATACTTTCACTTCTATTTTATTATGGAAATTATTATAAACATACAATAATGTCAAAAGAATTTTACAGCAAGCATTTGTATACTCACCACCTAGTTTTACCATTAACATTTACTCTATCACATACCTAAGACTATTCATCATTAATCCGTCTTATTTTTTGATGCATGTCAAAATAAATTGCAGATATCAGTATATTTCCCCCTAAATATTTCACCCTGTGTCTAATTAAGTAGAATTTGATTTTTGTTTAGTTTTTCTCATTTGATATAAAATGTATGTACAATGAAGTGAAACCTACAGATCTTAAATATATACTTATGGAGTATTTCAAATGCATATACCTGTGTAAATCCAACTTCAAACAAGATAGAAAAAATTATCATCATCCCAAAAGGTTCTTCATGCCCCTGTCCAGCCATCTTGCCCTGTCCCTGAAGAAACTATTGTTCTGAGTCTTTTCTGTTAATATCACAGATTGGTTTTGCCTGTTAAAACGTCACATAAAAGGACTCACGTGGTATGTCCTCCTTCGTGTAGGGCTGCTTTCACTCAGCATAATGTTTTTTGAGACTCATCTAACATTCAGTAGTTTGCTTTATATTTTGTGGTAGTACATTGTATATCACAGTTTATACATCATCCTATTGAAAATGGATATCTAGGCTGTTTCCAGAATTTGACTATTATGATAAAATAGTTGTGAATATTCTTATGTATTTTGTAAATATGTTTTCATTTCCTTTAGGGAAATACCTCGGAGTGGCCTTGTTGGGTCACAGGAACGGTGTATGTCTAACTGTATAAGAAATTGCCAGATCATTTCCTAAAGTAGTTGTACCATTTTACATTCTTACCAACAACAGATGAAAGTTGTAGGTGCTCCATAACCTAACCAACGTTTGACGTCGTAATTCTTTTCAATTTTGGCTGTTTTTTTGGGTATGGCCACCCCTGTATGTTAATTCGTGTCCTTCTGGGTCTAACTTCAATGCTACAGATGCTCTGAGTTTCTAGCTGTCAACTTGGAAAAACGGTGGCATGTTAACTTTTGGCCAACTTCATCTCTTTCTTGCTCTTTGGTATATTGAGGTGATGAACACAGTGTGGAACAAAGTACAAAAACACATGGCAAAGCATGGTAATATTAACACATTGTCTGACAGAAGCCTGGTAACACTACTGGCTACCATCACATACAGAATGTATTATGCACTGTTAACTCTGCTAAGCCCTTTGTAGAAGTTTTTGTCATTTCTTCTAACAATCTTATGGGGTGGTAAGTATACTATCTGCCCTATTACAAAGGAAGAAACTGAAGCTCAAAATGTAAAAAAAAATGAATAAATAAAAATAATTTGTCCATGGTTGTACTGCTACCAAGAGGCTTGCCTGACTCACAAAGGGATTTAAAAAGCCAACTAAATGTATTTAACTTAAGTAATAGGAAGTGTATATTTTCTGCCAACTGGTAAAGACATTCATAATTTCAGTGACCCTCAAAAGGGCAAGCAGAGGAAAGAAAGTGTTTTTCTTAGCAGTATCTGCAGCATTCACACAACACCGAGTTAATTCATTATCAGACCTCCACATAACCCCTTAATGGGTAATTCAGTTTTCATAGTCCATTGTCTTTTACTTTCTTTTGTTTGCTTCACAGATGGAGTACTTTATTATAATGTCTATGAAAAATTTCCCATCTGGATTAGATCAACCTCAAATGGAAGCCAAAGAAGTATACGCTCCTGTGCTTCCATTGGGATCATCATCGTAGGAAGACTTTTCCAAAAACAACACAAGTTTGGTCTCATAAATTGGACAACAGGGAGAACTAGTGCAATGAATGGTAATCACTTAATGGTCTTTTCCTTTGGTAGCTTCAGATTGGGTCTTCCTCAGATACGAGACCTTTGTAAGACAGCTGTGGTGGCAGCCAATGAGCTGTCAGCTGGATATTCCTTTAAAGTATTTCCGACCTTCATCTGCTCACATTCTATGTTTATCTTGATGTCATTCCTCTCTAAGTGATTACTGGTGATACATTGCATTTTAATGACATTCTTACCTACCTTCATTCACTTAAGACAGTGGCTCTTCAATGGTGGATAAAAAAGTAAACTGAGGATGCAGAAAGTTCATTTATTCAACATTTAAATATTCCCATTATGTCAGGCAGTCACAGAGCTGAAAAAGATAGTCTTTAACAGCTTATGGTTATGGACAGAGACAGATATGTTAATAAGTACCTTCAAATGTGAAAAGTGCCATACTGGATTTAAGCAGAGTGTTAGGGGAGCAGAGAAGAATGGATAGATGACCAAGGTTAGGTTACTTGCTGTTGGTAGCAAGGTATGAATATGGACACCAAGTGGACTGATTCTTCGATACATCTTTCATTAACAAAAATAGTTTTTTGTTAATAAGTTAACAAAACTTTTTGTTAAAGTTACGTTCATAACTTTAAAAAAATACCTTGCTCTCAAAAGGAGCGTACAAAAATGTACAAATGATGCAAATTATTTGTACATGGATTTAACTTCTTCAAAGTGGATTCATGATACTGTGCCTTCAAACAAACCTGAAAGGTATTTTTTTCTGTCCTTTTCTAACATGTTTTTCCCTCACCAGCCTGAACACAAGGATGACTAGGCCCATCCCATGATGTCAAGATGCATGGGAAAGTTTCCAAGGGAAAGAGTAATGGCTGCCCCATTACTGATGGTTCCCCCATCCTCCCCCACAGCTAACGTGCAAAAAAGTGTTGACGTCCCATGGGCCAGCAAACATCTCGCTGCCCCTTAGCTTTGTCTAATGCAGATTCACATATACCCCTTCCCCTCGATTCTAAGATTCTTCATTTTTCAAATGTTGTCACTAAACAGTCTTCACTGTTTACTTTATTTCTAATGTATTTCCAGGGCAGGCCTGCAGGGTGGACAAGGTGGGGGGAGAGGTGATGAAGAACCATTTATTATACCAGTTGGACCCCAGGGCCCATTTCATATGCACTCATTTTCATAATCCTTGACTGAAATGGCTTTAGTTACTTGGCATTTTCCTTTAAAAATTAGTAGCAATCTAGTTTCCATTGCGGAGGATATGGTATTGAAGAAAGGAGGAGAACAAGGAGGAAGAAAGACCAACACACACCATGAAAGAAAAGAAAAAAAGTAGGCATTCAGTGTAGTAAAATCTCATGACAGTTCTGGATGGGAGTTGGACATAGCACTTTATCTGTTGGACTAAATTAAACCAAATGAGAACAAGCTGTTACTGAGCTTTTAACTAAAATGTTCAATTTTTGCTATCCTTCACCCTTTCCTTAGAAGATGAATGTGTTAAAAAATTGCTCCTCTTTCCTTAAAGGAGGTGCCTGTTTTAGTTTCCGATCCAATCCTCCATCCATCTTCACTTCCTTTCTGTCTCAGAGCTTTGAGAAATGTCTTGCTGCCTAAGAAAACCCATTCCTTCCACTTTCCATCAGTTTCCCAATCCATTCATTTAGGCTTCAGTCACTTGAGTTATGGGAAGCTATTGTAGCCTTCTAACTATGGTATCAGACAAACTCCAATTCCAGTAATAAACTGTGTGCTGGATTCACTCTTTACATTCATGGAAAACCATAAAAAAGGTATTTGGAACACTTTCCTGGCACTTCAAGCTCCATTTCTGGTATGTTTCAACAAAAATCTATTTGGGGATTCTTTTTCTCTTCTTACACCTCTCTTTTCCCTCCCACTTTAAAACAGTTGGAGATTTTGTAAGTTAAATTAATGCTTGATGTAATTTCCTGTAATAGAAGATACAGGCTCCAGCACTAACTATCCTTTCATGGAAAAACAGCTCATTGCCTCTGGATGTGAAGTCACACCCTTGAATTATGAGTCTGGATCGTTGCTGAGTGGATCACTTTGGAGCCAGAAATCAGGGTGGTAGTAGGAGAAAGGAATTGGCAGCTTGCGGGGGAAGGGTTTGTTGGGAATGAGTGCCAAGACAATATTTAAGAAAAACAGAAATGTAGTGGAAGCAAAGGAAGGACACTTAAGCTACATGGAAAGAACTGAGAAGCTAGGCGAGACTCAGACTGTTCTAGGCCTGCCATACTGCCATTTAATTTCCAATATTATTGATAAGTGGGAATAATGCTTTTCAACAAATGGTGCAAACCAGTCTTTGGGGATGTCAGGTGGGCAAATAGATGAAGCAAAAAAAATTGTGTGTAAGATGGGTTAAAAGCAATCTGTATACATTTGCAGGTCTGTGACTTATATTTTTCCAAACTCATCTCTAATCTTAGGTCTGAAAATTAAGCCTAAATGCCAAACTTCCCTGTGTTGATTTACCTGTTTATCCTGATTTAGGGTAAGGTTAGATTGCTGTGTAAATAGGACTTATCTGGTGGTGGATTATTATGGTTTACATTGTTTCCTGACCTAGCTTAAATGCAAATACACGTTACTATGGTTAGCTTCTCTAAACTTTCAGGGTTTAAGTGGGGCTAATATTTGAATAAAGTGTCAAATTGGTGGTATAGCTCTGTTTTGAAATAATCTTAAACTTAGTTTTACTGCTCAAGGCAAGATATAATCCTATGGAATGCCTATTGTGTCCTTGTTACCCAAACAGCAGCAAGCAATAAATTAGACCACACAGGGAGGTATGTGTATGGCCAGGAGGCAGGGACAAGTTGGGCACAGAGAAATTTGAAATATAAGTGAATCTTAAATGCATGTTATTTAACTTAGTCTTTTTTGGAGATTTGTTTTATAGAGACAAAGGTGCTATAAAGGTAGTTGTGTTAGAATAAACAACTTCAGCTTTAAGGGAGAGAAATTTAGGTTTCTAAAACACTAGAGAAAGCAGGAAAATTGGGAAAATATTGGATTCCTGTGTGGCTGATGTAAGAACTCATCTGTAGCGTTACATACCTGGGGAAGTTCCATCCATCCACATGACAGCAAGGTTTCTCAACCTTGGTGGGCTTGTCACTTTGGATACGTCTTTGCCAGGCGGTGCTAGTCTGAGGTTTGCAAAATCCCTGACCTCTACCTGCTAGTTTCCAGTACATTTCCCACCTCAAAAATGATAATCAACAATGTTTCCAGACATTGCCAAATGTCTCCTGGGGGGGCAAAAGCAACTTTGGTTAAGAATCACTGCACCATAACAATCATGAGGACTAGTCTAGTATTAAATAAACCTTTATTTGATAGTATCTTAAAAATGTAATGACAGAAAAAGTGGTCTTGAAAAGGCACGGGCTTTAGGGTTAGGCAAATGTGGACTGCATGCTAAGACTATTTTATCTAATCATGGATTATCAGATAAGTCAGTTTGTCAAATGAGACATTCTGGAAATTGTGGATGGAATGTGACAATTGAGAGAAATGGTAATACAACAATGTTCAATATAAGGAAATGGATATTATTTTTAAACTGTCTCATTCTTGTGATTCTCAAGGTACACGTGTGTGCATGCATGTGAGTGTATGTGGTTTACCTGAGCTTCTAGAACATAATATCATTCACACAGTAAATCACTTTAAGTCTCTTATTTGGATTATGAATTGATTACTAGGTACCATTTACTGTGATAGGCACTGAGGATTCAGTGGTGGGAAAAGAGATCCGGGCCTTGTCTTCCTAATAATCTTCCTGGTGGGCCATCAATATTGTTGAACAGAAAACCATGACTGAGTAAATTTGGAGAAGTGCATAAACTGGATGTAGCCCATACGGGTTTTGGGAAAGGCAATCTTTGTGGACCTGAGTGTCCCTATACATTCATTCTCTTTGACTACGCTAAGGATGCAAGTCCATGACTGATTTTTATGAGGGTTGTTTTTCAGGGTAATATCTGCAGCAAGTAACCTTCAGGGATAAGGCAATGTGTCCTTCTGGGACAAAGAGCAGGCTTGCTTACTGCTTGCTGTGAAACAGCAGGTCCCAAGGTGAGTATTTCTCTCCTGTAAAGCAATTCATTGTGGGCACAGCATTCACCTGAGTCCCTCCCTTTTGCCTTCTCATGAGACTTGGAGGGCAGGGGAACGGATGCTCAAGCTGCATACTGTGCCATAAGTAATAAAATCCTTTGTTTCTGACCCAGGAGTTCTTGTCTTTCTAACATCTATGAAACAAAAACAGACTAGCTTATCTTGTAAGTAGAATAAAATCAAATCCCAGGTCCTAATAGTTGGATCTAGAAAACAAGGGCTTTAAAATATCAGTAAGAAAATGAGGTTTTTAGGGTGATTATGACAGACTTCAGTTCCAAATGAAGCAGGAGAACTTTCCTTCGGGAGTGATCTCTTTAAGAAAAAAATAAAAAGAATTTCCTTGATGTGCCTAAACCTCACAAAAGGAGATTTACACTTCTGATGGAGACTTTGAGAATGAAGTATTTATATAGACTTCAAGAATTCTCAGTTAACAAAAATGATTCAGCCTTACAGCAGAGACCCCATTAAAGATATTATTACCATCCCACCTAAGCTCCTGGTTTCAGATGACTTCCAGATAGCGACCATGAACTGAGATGGAGAGAAATGGAGGAAATAAAGAAGGCAGGATTGAAAACTACATCTAGGAAAGAACTCTGGCTGAATATGGAAATGACTGGCAGCACATAGGGAATTATAATGTCAAAGACAACATAAGACTTACTGAACCTTCAACTGTTCAGTAAATCTTGAAGCAACCTCCTAACAGAAAGGGTACTGTCGAACCCCACAGCTCTCAAGAAGGCAGACACCTCAACACCCGATCCAGATGTGTCAGTGGAAAATAATGAGCAAGGAAGAATTTCCCAGAGGGCAGAATAGGGAGCATGGAAAACATAAGATCAGGGAATTTCTATCCAGAGACTGAATCAAGATTCAAGGAAAAAATCTGCCAATACTCAAGAGGTGAAATCCTGCCCTAGGATTTTATCATTGCTATGTGTCAGTGACGGCTGTGTGTCTTCTGTTCTTCAGGTTTACTCTCTCCCATTGCCTATTGAGTGTGTGTGTGCATTGGGGCAGTGAGAACAGCAAATTACTTATTTTTTAGTTTGTAGGTTCTTGGGCTTGAAGAGTCATATCTGAACCTGAGAATGAGAGAGAAAGAGAAAAGAGGAGGAAGACTGTGCATTTACCTGAGGATCTTGGTCTTTGATGGGGGAAGCAGTGACTGCTGGGGCTTTGGAGTGTAGTCCTTGATTGTGTTCAGAAGTCTGTGGGAAGAAGGGCGAAGCACATATATGCTGATTGGCAAGACAGAGATGGCAATGTGTTTACCAAAACCCAATTTGCTTTCCTATAAACATAGACTTCAATTCTAATCTCCCTTACATCTAGTTGAGGCTACATGCCTTGAATTCTGAGCGATGGGCTATGAATGGAAGTTATATATACAACTTCCAACCTATGTCATAAAAACGTCACTCTGGCCTCTCTGCAGATATAGAGGATCCAGCTGGGGATTCCAAGGCCCCAGAGGGTAAAGGAACATTAAGGTGGAAGGACCCTGGGTCCCTGGCTCAACCATAAAGGGTCTCCCACCAACCAAAAATATGTGCATTGGGTCTCTTATATGTAAGAAATAAAATTCTATTGTAAGTCACTGAGATTTGGAGCTTTCTTTGTTATAGAAACTAGTAAACTTACTAAACATAGAGGGAGAAAGTACAGAAATTATTAATACCAGGCCAGAGAAAAACAAAGTTTTACAAGAAAAATTATAACCTTAGTATACTATGAAAAATGGCCATGAATATTTATATAATTATATTAATGGTTTAGCCAAAATTCTATAAATTCTTGAGAGGATGAGGGGAAAAAGGAAAGAGAATGTGTGTGTGAGAGAGAAGACAGATGAAAAGTGTACGTTTTTCAGGAAGAGCAAGATCTAAGATTTAAATCTTCCTAAATTGGAAATCAAATACATCTAAAATGGAAAAATCCAGAAATAGCATGCTATTTAGAAATACGGAGATAAAGGTGTTTGCTCTGATATTTAAGAGTGGGGAGAGGAAATCAAAGAGGCTGTTTTTTTCATTATAAGCTTTGTTAAAACTTTACATAACATACCTTTGATAAAAATCAAAATGAAATAAAACAAAGTGAAACCTAACAAGTGACTATAAAGTAAAAGCCATTGATGTCAGAAAAATGCTGTGGTCTGTGGCCCCCTAGAAACCAAAAATAGAGCATATTTTGAGGAGAAGGAATGGTTAAGAGAATGAAATGCTATTGAAATGTTGACAAAGGTAAAGACTGAAAAGTGCCCATTGGATTTGTTGACAGTCCTTGGTGACCGTGGTGAGAATTTTAGAGGAGGAATAGGTTTGGAGCAAGGAGGTGAAAAAACGGATGAGTATATTTGAAATTTCTTTGGAAAAGGTTAAGCTTTATGCATATAATGTGATTTAGATTATTGATTTTTCTAAGATCCATGAGCCATTTCTGCATATGAACCTCACATTGATGTGTAATAAGGGAAAAGAAGATAAATGAGCTTACTTAACATTTACGTGAATCTTCTCCCATATTTCTGGGACACAGGCTCAAAGGGCTTGTGCAGTCCTGAATGCTTAACCAAGAACCTTGAAACCAAAACCATCACCTGGAAATCTGGGTTTGAATGGGTCACAGGACTTCTGGGATGAGTCTTCACTGGATGTTCCCATCTAGTGATTATTTCTCTCATTTTCTATTTAAATGAAGGCAAGATGGAGCCACTTAGAATGCATCACCGTTAACAAATAAAATATGATTAGATACCAAAACACATCATCCATCTTCACAGTAATTAGTCCTTATGTGTATTAGCTCTGATTGCTTTTCATAGTAAGAAAGATTTCCTAATCACTTTCTAAATTTTACACACACATCAGGAGAATAGAAACTCAGGGGAATCCCTGCTTAACATGGAAAGAAAGAAAATTAAAAATTTAAAAGAGGGTTTACATATTCTCACAAGGAGGAAATATAGAATAGAAGCCCTCTTACAATTATAAAATAGGATGAATTTCTATTTGTTTATAACTCAGAATTAAAGCTTACACTTTTTTACTTCCCATTTTCAAGAATGGAAAAGATACAAAGAATTTTTTAAAAAGCAGAATGTATATTTCAGTTAGCAAGAATATAAAAGTAATCTCTGGTTTAAAAGGTTAGAATATCAAGAAGAGAGCCTTATGGAAATGACTTTGCAGGAGTAAGACAAACTATTTTGGAAGTATAACTGGCATCTGAATGTCTCTCCAGGTGGCCTGTTTCCTTAAGATAAATCTTCTTGCTTTGAGTAACTTGTCTTTTCATAGATAACCCTGAGAATTATTTTCTTACTTGTATCTGGAAAAAGTCCTACATTAGTTACTCCCCTGCGATAACTTCTCCATAAATTCTAGTGCGATCTGATTGAGCACTCAGTATGTATTAGGAACGGTAAAAGGTATTTTACATACTTCCATTGAATTAGCCCAACGACCTAATGAGATAGGTGCCACCATGCCCATTTTTCAAAGAGACCAATTACTTTATTAAGGTCGAAGTATTTGTAAGCAGGAGAATCAAGATTCAAGCTAGGCCTGGCAGCTGTAAAGTCAGGGCTTGTAAACTTCATGCTGCAAAATGTCTTCAGTACATCCTCCCACCCCCCACTCCTGGGTTATCCAGTTCAGTGTGTTTATAATCCTCATCTGAAACAACAACCACTAACAACTGTGCTTCCTTTTTTCTACTCAAACATTTGTCTCTACATCTTAAAACCCTTTCTTTTGTGAAAAGTTTAATATCAGGATATATTCTCTCTTCAGCCATTGTCTCCTTTAAAGGTCTCATG
The DNA here is from genome assembly GCA_963574885.1 of Lepilemur ruficaudatus. Classification (NCBI taxonomy): domain Eukaryota; kingdom Metazoa; phylum Chordata; class Mammalia; order Primates; family Lepilemuridae; genus Lepilemur; species Lepilemur ruficaudatus. Next base: position 17,409 of record CAUYRT010045127.1, on the reverse strand, counting down.
TTCTATAAATGTGATCTCGTGTGTGTGTGTGTGTGTGTGTGAGGGGGAGGGAATCTACAGCTGTAGATAAAGTAGACATAGATATGCACAGACCCACATATAGAGAACTTGTGATGTCCAGCTCTTACCTGCTTAACCTTGCCTTAATTCACGTGCTGTAGATTACCAGTCCCATTCAAGTCCCTCAGCTAATGAAAGGAGCCTCTGATTCTTCTCCCCAGAGCTCTCTCTCATTGGCACACTCCCTGCCCAGCATCCTGACTTCAGTTCACCTTTTCCTTCTCTGTGCTGTACCTCTAGACACAATGCACCCAAGACCTGGAATATCTGCCACCTTGCTCTGCACCCTGGAGAGCAATTCTTGCCTTTCTTCCTTAGAGACTGGGAGGGAGAGTGAAGCTAAGGAGGAAATGCCTGAGTGCTCTTTAGAGTGCATAGCAATAATTTTTGTCTCATGACATTCTTTCCTTCCAGTGGTACTGGAGCTCGGTCTTGAACCCTAGTCAGCTATATTAGGGCTCCAACCATCAAGCCAGTCTTGACAGATCTTTCTCCCTCAGTCTGGATTCAGTTCCAGTACTCTCCAAACCATCTACTGAGTCCTGCTTCATCCAGCTTCCTTTGATTTTTCCCTCTACTTTAAGATTTGTCTCTACTACTAGATCAACTTCTTAGATAGCAAAGCAAGTTTGATTGGTATTAACGTTAGTAGTTAATGTTTGTTGAGCTTCTCTGTTCTAAGAATTCTACATCAATTACTTAAAATCCATACAACCCTATGTGGTAGATAGTTATCCCAATTTCATATTTTCATAATTTTCTTAATATTTTATATTTCATCAGAAAAATATTTACTGAACATCTGTTTAAGGCATTGCAGAGACAGTAGTGAAGAAACCTGATAAAGTTCATACTCCCATGGAGATTACCATTTAGTAAGGGGATACAGACAGTTAATAAACATATATATCATATGGAGTGCCAGGAAGTACAAGGAGAGGAGATGTAGGGTGCTGTGGGGACAGGTGGTGTTTTATATAGGAGAGTTGAGGAAGCCTCCCTCTCTGATAAGGTGACATCTGAGTAGAGCCTTGAAGGAAATGAGAGAGTTAGGGTTGTAGATGTCTAAAGAAGGTTCAAGGCAGATGGGGGAGAGCACCCTTGTCCTAGGAATGGCACAGCAGTCAGCATGGCTGGAAGTAGAATGAGAAATGGGGAGAATGGTAGGAGTTGAGGTTAGGGGAGTAGCAGAGATCATCTGGTGGGGTCTCGTGGGTCATGAGGAGTTTGGATTCGACTCTGAGACAGAGAGTCATTGGGGCTGTTGAAGTCTGACATCACATGACTTGGGCTTAGAAGAATATTCTAGGATGTTCTGAGAAAGGGCTGTTGGGGGACAAGGATGGGAAAGGAGAAGGCATCCTGGAGGTCACTGTGGCGGCACAGGTGAGAGATGAACGGTGGACTAGGGTGGGAGACACAGAGGTCCTGGAGGTGGCAGGCTGCGGATGTATTTCTAAGCTCTATCAGACAGGATTTAGCTGACATACTAGAATGGTAGGATATGAGGGAAGGAGAAGCATCAAGGATGACTCCAAGGTGCTTTTGGTAGAAGGAAATTTCCTTTTACTTGAATTATGGGAAAACTGTGTGAAGACCAAATTGGGGGTGGTGGTGGAAATAGAGTTTTGTTTTGGACATGTTAACTTTGACGTGTAAGTAGAGTTGTTGAGTAGGCAGCTGGATATATGAATCTGGAGCCAAGACACAGAGGTTACGTACTTACCCAAGGTCACAAATCTAGCAGTGGGAGGGCAAAATTGGAACCTAGGCAGTCTGGCCCCTGTGGTCTTGCTGTTAACTATTAACTGCCTCCTGCATCAGAATTTCCACCTTCCTTTATAAAAGGTTTCTGCATTGATGGGGACATTTCTTAAGGGTCAGCTCTATATTTAACCCCATTCCTGCAACCCACTTGGTCTCAGTTTTTCCCCTTCTCATTGCTGGCTTATTGTTCAGGTCAGTTTACTTTCTAAAAATGAGTGGGATGATCTAATAATGACTATATGCTGGAAAGAAAAATTGTTACAGGAAGATGAAAGTACCTCTTCTTCTCTTACTCTTAGACCCTGGCTTCACTTAGTAAATCTGCATTAAGTAGAACGATGGAATGAAGGAATCTTAAGAAGTCACCGATTGACATTGACACTTTCCTTCTGTATTGCCTTAAAATTCTGTGTATTTCTATTTGTTTGGGCTGAAATAAATGGGACAGAAGACAATAGCATTCATAAGAAATATCAAAAATAATGATTATGCTGTTGTAGGGGAGATACCCTGAGTGCTTACTCTCATACCATACATTCATTGTAACAAAATAACATGAATAGTGCTATTACTCGCATATAACTGAAGATATTTAATAAATGAGGAACTATTTCTTGTGCTTTCCTATAACAATGATTGAAACTCCATTCCCCTGGAACTATTTTGCCAAAGAATAGACCACCAGCACTGGCGGGGACTTCAGGGTTCTTCCAGCCCAGTACCCTCGCGTTGTGGAGGAGAAAATGGGCCAGGTGGCGGCAGCGCTGGGTGGAGAGGCCAGACTCCCTGAGCCAAAGCCCTGCATGTGGGCGCTGGGTTAGATGCTGGCACTGGGCTGGCAGGGCTACATTCCACTCATTCCTCTGCCTCTTGCTTTACCAGGCTTAATGGAACCTCTAGACATCTTCAGCACCTCCACACCCCTGAAACCTTGCAGCTCTCACCAGCCGTTGGCCCATTTTGCAGCTGTTCTGAATGCGTAGGCCATCCAGAGAAGCAGTACCTCCAAGTCTTGTCGTGCATTTTCTCTGGCCAGACCACGTGGCTGTCTCCCTTGGGTGTCCTGATCAGATGGCCTTCTCCCCAGATCCATCCAGCTCAGTATGTCACAAGTATTCAGAGGCTCAGCTTCGTTTCAGGCCATCAGGAGTTTGTTCTACGCGAGAGTTTGAGATTGACTTCTTCCCTGTTACACTCAATGGGAAAAAGTGCCGGCGGAAATAAAAGAGCTCATACGCCTAAATGATCTAAATTAAGTAAAATAAAAATTTCCACTCTTTTGAATTAGGCCATTAAAACGATAGCTCAGTCTAAGTACAGTATTAATGAGCAGTATCACAAGGACAGTATTAATTTTGCATTTCCTGACATAGAAATTTAAAACATGCAATTTTAGCTTTGCTTTTGGTAATATTTTGTATTCTCTTGACATTTATTTGGAGACCTGAGAAATTAAGGTAAAAAAATGGGATAAGTTCAAAATCAGACGCACTGAGCTCTTATGTAAGTACGTTCCACCCTCTCATCTAAGTGCTACGTTGCATGCTTAAACCAGATCTAGGATCATGAGGTATTTCATACCATCAAAGCATTAGTGGTAAAGGTTTATGTGAAACAGACATTTTAGGCCTGTTAGTTTAATATTTGGCATTTTTAAGCTTAATAAAGGATGGTTTAATAAAGGCAGGCAAAGATACAAAGATTAGGACCACTAGTGGTTAGCCTATTTACAGTCCAATGTTAATGGGGTACCAATATTGGTGCAGTATGGCCTCCAGGCACCCAAGGCAGCTCTGCTGGTCCTAAGTCATGTGTAAGGCTGAGGATCTAGGATCTGTAGGACTCTAGAAAATCCCTGAGACTGTGGGAAGACTTGATTCCTCACCAGTACAAGTGCTTTGAGAAGTCTCATGGTTTTCCTTTGGCTTTAGACACCACACTAATCACATCAAATCAGAGGTGTAGGATTACACACCACAGGCCACTCCAGCCACCAGAGCACCCTCAGTCCAGCAATTGCTATCTTGGAACAATTGCCATGTCCTTTAATCAGGCAATCCAATTAGCCACACACAAATTACGAAGATGATGTACCTAAAGCAATTTGTCTGCAAAAAATTTAAAACCTCCCCTATGAATTTGCAATCAAGGAAAATCCTCTTTATCCTTCATTTTTTTGTTTTAAATGGGAAGTTGGACACAGGACAGAGTAAGGCAAACATTTTCAACATTAAGTGTTACCTAAGAGACTCTAAAGTATCAGTTAACATTTTGTTTGAGTAAGTTGTGAGTGAGAGAGGAACACAGAGGGTAAGATTGGTAGTTTAATTGCCTCATGTTCCCTAACAAGAGATGGCAAATATTGTATTTGATAAAAAATAGAGGATGTCTTATTTCCATTGTTATCTAGTCGTGCAATGAAAGATTGCTTGTCATAGCCTGCAGCACTGTCAGTCACAGGAGCAAAGTTAACCCTCATTCTCCTGATCTTTGCAGCACTCAGCTTCTGAGAGAAAGAGAAAAACTAGGAAGGAGCCTGCATGGCAGAGGTTATATGCTTGCTGATTTTTCCATTTAATGCCTGCATCGTTCCCTTTAGTCCGTGCACGGAAACCATTTGTGCATTGTTCTTTACCAGGCACAAATCGTCTTGGATTGAAAGATGTCTAAGAATTCTCCCATACTCCAACTCTCTAACAGAAAGGAAAGTCTACCGCCTGTCTTGCAGAGTTTCCTTGCTAGATTTAAACAATTTTAGGGATGTAAGAGGCTCCATGGCCTGTGCTTTAGTACTATTATACTATGAACCAAGTTGGACAAGGAAAATTGGTCAAGGATGAGGGTGCAACTTCCAGGAGTCTGTATTGATAGACACCTGTGTGTAGAAATAAAAACATTTCTATTATGCCTTCCTCGTGCTAAGCATTCTCAGGCCCTCAGCAATGAAACCCTTATGAGAGCTTTGGAATTTTTATAGTCAGATAAAGAACATAGATATAAGTTTTTTTATGGGTCAGACCCAGATTAATCAAGTCCAGCACTCTGTCAGTGGAATAGACCACAAATCACCATAGTTCCTCTTAATCTATTTACAGGTCTCCTATTCATGGATTTTTTTAAAAATTAACTTTTGTTATGTAAAGTATAACTCTTTTCTTATACTTAAATGCACCCCTTGTTAATTCAGTCTGTGTCTCCTAGTAGCCTAGGATTTAACAAACAAATCGGTGTTCAGCTTATCCACTATCCTATTGCAGATTGCAGGTCCTAATATGTCTTTCTTCATATAGTATCCTCCCATTGCCGAATCAGTGTCCTACTCTGAGCTATTCTTAGCTCTATTTTTCAAAGAGGAGGGAAAAGCAAAACCAAGAGAAATGATATCTTTCCCAAGTTATGCTGGAAGTTACTGGCAAAGCCAAGAACAGAGTCCAAGGCTTCTGATTCTCAATTTCCAACTCTAAGTCACAAGTGTTCTATATACCAAAAGTATTCTTTTGGTTTGTTTGGCAATTTGTTAGTAGAGGAATCCAAGTCAAAAAGCCAGATGTCAATAACCTCAGTATTCAGTGGCAGAGAAACAACTTCTGAAATGAATGGAAAGTCATTTTGGGATACTGTGGTAGAACACCAAAGCATGCTTAAAAGGAGGATGTTCCTGCTGGTGTTGAAAGCCAGTGTAGTCGCTTAGTAATTGGCCAGGAAAATTCAAGGGAAGAGTGAAAACATTAAATAACTTTTTTTTATTGTTCAGGGTAGTGTCTTAGGAATGTAGTAACAGAGGCCTCTGTGTTATGTGAGGAAATATATTTTTTATTTCTTTCAATGCCTTGCTTCCTTTTCCCTGCTAGCTGGGAAAGTTGGACATTCTACAAATGAAGTCTTGGATGGAGAAGAGAAAAAGCAGTGTAGTTGCTGACTGGGACATTTTAAAAATCAATAATGTCAAATGTATTAAGTGCCTACTATGTGCCAGTTACCATGTTAGGCTCTGGGGAAATAGAATGAATAAAACACAGATTTTTGCCAACATTAAATTCTTTTGATCACCAGTGAACAAAAACCCAACACAAACTGGCTTGAGCAAAAACTCAATTTACTGGTTCGCATAATTTAAAAGTTCAGAGGATTGCTTGACCAGAGTTCAAATGATGCCACTAGGTTCCCAACTTCTCTCTTCCACCTTTTGGCTTTTCCTTGCAATATGGTGACTTTATTTTAAATGATTGCATGGTGTCAGATCCAGCACATCCCATGGGAAAGATGTAGAGTTTCATGGCATCTCATCAGCTACCACTGGGTCGTGTGCCCATGCCAGGGAATGCAACGCTTTGGTTGGCTTTAGTTTTAGTCCCACCCAAACAACAGGAGCTCTATAGGAGGAAGCAGTTCTTCAGAAGAAAATTGGGGTACGATTACCATAGGATGAAAGAATGTTGAACGTAGAATGTTGAACGTAGAATGTTGAATGTTGTTATTCTACTCTCCTTGAGAAGCAGGTGTGCTAGCAGATATGTTAATTGTCATTTCCATTGCTGCTCTCCTAGGAAACTGTGAAGCATGTAAGAGAGGATTATGGTGATTAACAACTTAGAAAGATCCATAGGTAGATTGCCATCTCCTGATTGAAGACCCCTTCAAAGTGGCACACCACAAGGATCATGATGCCATTATAATCATTTTAATCAACCCACCAAAATCAGCATTGTGTCCACCAAGTAATTATTGTCTAGTTCCCTATATCTACAAATATTTCTTTACTTGCCATCTTCCACCTCCCTGACTTCTCGTTTCTTTCAAAATATTCACATTTTATATCCCACGCCCCCGCACTTCTTCCTCTCCTTCCCCTCCAGGTTTTAGTCATACTGCATAGCTAAATTTTGTAGAGCAGAATTTTCAAAGTAGAGTGCATTGTTTGTTCCCCTGTTTTAATTCTTGAGAACATTTTGGGAGACAGGCTATACAAAAGATCTGATGTGCCTCAGAGCTGTAATATATTATCAGGTTTGAAATGCTAATAAGAGTCTATGGAAAGAACAGCTAGTTAAAAAGAAATGGTGAGCTTAAGTAGGAGAGAAAAAGCAAATTTTGAAGAGATGTGAAAGTTGTTCCAAAAAATGGTTACAGTTTAATAATACTGGGACAGTCCATTATGGAAAAGAAAGAGGTATTTAAGATTCAGCTGGGGAGGTTAGACTTAATGTTATTTCCTATAATCAAAAACCCCATAGGGTTGTTAAACCAGCCTTGTAGAAAAGCGTCAGTGGCCTGAAAAACAATAGCAGGTACAAATGTGTGAAATGCATACACTGCTCACCTCAGTGAGGTATTCGAAGTGCTGAGGGAGACGGGAATCACTATTAAACATGTCAGGGTCTAGATTGGAACTCACTTTGGGGTTAACATAAACTTTTCCTTTTTTTTTTTGACCACCTTAATACTGTCGGGTGCTTTATAGATCTTGGCAGCAAGCTTTAACGTGTGTGGCTCATTAGAAGGAATGGAATGTTGGGATTTACTGGATAATGCTTGAGAGAAATCTCTCCTGGGGAAACTTTGCGCTTTGCCCAGAAAGACGGTACTTTGATAAGAATAAAAAATAACTTGTTCCAGCACCTTCCTCCAGGACAACAATATTATCTTGATTTAAGTTATGACTTTTTCTTTCTAGGAGCTCAAACTAAGTTTTATGTGGAACATTATTTCTGTTTATCATCGCAAATGCCCTTTGAGGAAAGTAAGGGGTGGTAGGTATTACTGTTCCTATTTTAAAGTTGAGGAAACAGAAGCTCAGAGAATGACAAATAAATCCCACTGCTTTAATATGCAGGTGATAGCTTAGAGTAAGTCCAAATATCCATCATTAATCTAAAGAAACTAAACCAGCCCCCAAAAGCCACATGATCATTCTTAAGAGGTTGCCCTCTGTTTCTAGGAGACTCGGAACCATCCCCTCGTTTGGGGGCCATGAGGCGAAAACCTGCGTTGTTACCTTCCACAGTTGGCTGTGCTGAGTTTGTGCCCAGTGTCCCAGCAGTACATGGATGATTTTGGTCTGATTTGCAGGTTGGCGCCTCTTTTTGGCCCCACTGGGATCATGTGCCCCACTTTGCACTTTAACTTAGAACTCCAAATTCTCAGTTCTCTGATATTTTGTTTGTTTGCAAGGAACAGGAAGACTGTGAGACAGAGCCCACTTCTCTCAATTCCCAGGGAGCCCTGCTGCCCTGCTCTGTGGTGCTCCCACTGCAAATTTACTAGTCCAAGGTGGATCAAGTTGAAAAAGTTCTGGATCATTATCCCAGAACTCTGCACACATCCTGTACAGCCTCACAGTCTTAGCAGGATCACTTGTGGACCAACTCTATGGTTGGCAACCACTCGGCTGCTGATTGCTATTGGGGCTTAAGACACAAGCGACAGAGTCCATAAACCAGTGGTTCTCCATCTTGGCTGCTCTTGAGATTCACCTGTGGAACTTAACGATACTGAGGCCTCGGCCCCACTCTCTAGTAATCATGATTTCACTGGTCTGGGGTAGAACCCAGGCCTTAGTATTTTTTTTTTTTAATGCTCCCCAGAGTTGAGAGGTGCTGACCCTAAGTCCTGAATGTGGCAGTCTGTGTCTGTGCCATCATTAACAATCCTTCATGCTCTGTAAGTGCAGAGGACATAACAATAACCCCATGAGCCTGGTCCTATGCAACGCCCTCCTCACGCATTCACTTGTGATTCTCACAGTAACCCCGTGGGATAGTTACTGTCGTTATCCTTGTCTTACAGATGAAGACACTGAAGCATAGAGAGGTTGGGCAAGTTGCCTAAGATTGTGCCTCCAGAAAGGACCAAAAGTGTCTCTTTGGCTCCAAAGCTGAGGCACGTCAACCCCTGCCTTGCAAAATATTTGTAGCTACATCAGTTCTATGTCACTAAGTTAAAATTTGTGTTGCTTCTGGTACCCTCATCTCAGTGGTTGTAGACTGTCCAGTTCCAGGCAGAAACGGTAAGAGGACACGGAGGAAAAGCAGACACTTAGGGGAAAAATATCTTATCCGCCATCATGCAAGCCAAACTGTAGATGCCTCCCGCCCATCTCCAAAGAGGGGCAGACGGCACAAGACTCACTGAACTTCTAAGTGCCCTTTTCATTGCAGTGTTCCACAATCCACTCCCCATTTCAGGTCCCTCCTCACCATAACTCACATGGCAAGAAGTGGGGAACTTACCGCGAGTAAATTCAATCTCCAGGGCTCCACATGATATTGGTTTTTCTGAGTTTTAATGTTTCTGTAGCATGAAGGACCTACTCGGAGCACTGGAAAATTTAAGTGTGAACCTTGGTTTCCACTAGACCCTGACACCAAGGATATCTTCAGTGTCCTGCTTGATAGATTTGAAAGTGCAAGAGAGCAGTGGGCTAGGTCATTGCCTAATAAAGAATAATAAAGGGGAAGAAATCTTACCCCAAGAGCTTTGAATCCATCTCCCTGCCAAACTGTCCCCTGGTCAGTGTCATGGCTGTATGTTGGGAGGTTCAGGTAGAAGAAAGCCCCAAGGTCATCTCTGTATGATACATCTACCAACGTTTGCATTGAAATGGGCATTAAACAGGGCTTCTGGGAAGAAAGGGTAGCCAGACACCAATGGATGAAAGAGTTGCCACCTCCCTCTCCTTATCTTGGGATAAGGAGAGGGAGGTGGCAGCTGGGGCACTGGGACTGATTATATTTAAATCTTTTTATTTTTTTTAAACCTAGCACTACCTCTTTCTTCTCCTGAAATACTGGATGATACATTTTTTCCCCAAGCAGGTTTGTTTTCCTCACCCCCTAGCCCCAATCCCAAAATCTAGGATCCTAGCATATCCCTATTTTATGCACCAGGGGACTAGCTTTGCGTCTAAGGAAAGCTTGGTGGGGCTCAAAATGCAGGTAATCAGAAAGGGACAGCTCTGATTGTCAAATTCAGAGTGATCATTTGTCCTGGTTTGCCCCAGATTGTCAGTTTTAGTACTGACCACAGTGCTCCTGGACAAAACGAGAGGGGTTGTGGTTACCCTGTAATGTCCATCTCCCTAATTTCATTATAAGACTGCAGAGCAGAAAAGAATACTTGCTGCAATTTATTCACAAATACTTGCAGTTTCCTTTTCTAGCCATTATGCAAATGCTCACTGCAACTTTCCCTGGTCCCAGAAGGACTCCAGGGGCTGGGCCCCTGTGGCACATCTATGAATTAGGTGAGGAGAGAATGATTTCCTACAGCTAGTTTTCAGTCTGGGCTAATTTTCAGGATAACCCATTCTCCTGCCTGCTGAGACACTTATGTGGCCGTCTGGTTCTCAAGAATGCATTTGTGGTACCCAAGAGCATAAACACCCGCTAGTTCTTGGAGAGCATGAGTTCTCTCAGGCGCTTGTGAAAAACCTTAGCTGCACTGTGACTGCAGGAAACTGTGCCGGTGTTCTAACTCTTCGCAAAGTGATGCGGAAACACTGTTGATATTTAATGACAAGGTCTTTCCCGAGGAAGAATGAAGCATCAGAAATCCCCCTTTCCTCCCCAACATCCTGCTTCCCTTTCCTTCCAAAATATGTAATTCTGCAAAGGTAATTTTTTATCTCACTTCTCAGGCAAAGAGCACTGTTACATTTAAGAGTCAAAATGTAACCAGCTGAAATCTGATCTTTTCTGGTCAGAGAAAAAACTATGGATTGGCCCAGAACTTCAAATTGCATTTTAATAAAAATTCGTGTTTAAAAAAAGTCAATGCCATTAAAGATAATTACTGAGCATATTTCGTTTTAATGTAAATTCTTTCATTCATGGCTAATTTCCTCTTGTTTTAGGGGTAAAGTGTAATCTGTATTTAATACTCATTCTTTCTTCTTGTGGGATTACACTAAGGTAACACTTCTAAGAAAGGACATTACATTGTCTACAACTTGATCCCCAGTGCTCGAGTGACTCATCGTAAGTGTTGCTGAATGTTAAAAACAGATGTAAGAGCACTAAACATAAAGTTAGGGGTACATGCTGCAGAGGGTGGTACAGGTGAGTCATTTGAGTAAGAGTCATTTAGTACTTAGTGGGCAAGTAAGTACCTGGCTGCTCTGAACTACAGAGTTTGGGCTAACGTGAGTTCCTCCGTGTTTAAGGCAGGAATGGAATTAATGCATCACCCAGGCTTTAGAATGAAAGCCAACATTTTGTTGTTGTTTAATGATTTTATGTTTAGAACTTATATTTTTACTGTTGGGCAGATTTAAAAATTAAGTCCCTTAAAATGTTTCCCTACTGTGAAAATTGGCCTGAACTGGGATGCCAGGGTGAAGGGCCTGGCAGAATCAGGGCACTGAGGCAGGTGCTGCTATGCCACCCGATGCTGGCTCACCTCAGATCAGGCAATTAATCGCATATTATTTGAGTACCCAATTTACTTTTACATTTTAAAGTTATAAAATGCAAAATGATTTTTTTTCACTTCCTAATTATGAGTAATAAAAATTTAAGGGAATATAAAGTTTAACTTGTCTGTTAATTGAGGGGAAAGAGCCATGCTAAATCATTCAAGAACAGAATGATTACCAAAGAAACAGAGAAGGAACTGCCCGTGAGGATCCGTTTGCTATTTTAATTAGCATCTGTCAATTAGGAGCGAATGACAGGGGGGAAGGAATTCTGATTAATGAAATCATCATCCCTGATTGAAAGGGAAGGTCAAAAAGAACATGATGTCTCATTTGACATCGTTTTGAGAGTCTTACTCACCTAAATTTCTGGAATCCTCTTTTAGACCTCATGAGACCAGACTGTTAATCTGACCACTCAATTAACTCTGGGTATAATTAACTGCCAGCCCGGCCCTGACTACCACCAAAGCTCTCTGTCAGCAAGATTACTGCATCGAGCTCATGTAGAGGGGTGACATGGTTTTCTCTCCTGCACACTGACCGAGGAGGGTGAGCGAGGGCATGTGCAAGTCCCTCTCTGACTCCCAGGTCTGTAGAACATGGCTGTTCCTCTGTGATTTGCCCAAAGCATGCCAGGGACCTGGGAGAATATTAGCTGGTGTTTGAACAAATTTCACAGTGCAATAGGCCAATTTCAGCAACTACTTTGGCAGCTAAACTAGTCTAAGTCATAAAAGAAAGCTGCTTAGCCTAGGTGATACTCAGTCACTGAGAAACAGCCAAACTCAATAACCCCTCCTGAGAAGCTAGTAAGCAGGGCATCTTAACAAACAAGGCCCAGGTGCCAGTCAGCGCTCAGCAGGGCTCTGTCAAACAGCTGGCGAGCCACCACTTCCAAGGCCCTCTTTTCTCCAAGCTCAACACAAAGTGAAATCTCAATTTGCTGGCAAAACTTAAATTTTATTAATCAAAACTTTTGCTATTGAAGTAATGCTTTGGTCAGAGGAATCGATGATCTCCATGACAATGTTTTATGACAATAGCCTCAGCCTACATCTCATGCATCCTCTCCCCATCATAAAAACCTTTCTCTTAGAAGGTAACATGGAACACGGAGATGTACCAGCTATAAACAGTGTTAAAATAGAAACTATTTGGAAATATTCAGATGAATGATGATCCTTTTAAGGACAGAGAATATAAATATTTGAAAACGTTCATGGAACCATAAACATATAAATGACCGGTATTGTTGTTGGTATTACTATCTTGGTCATCTACAGATGCAGTCAAACCCTTGTAGTAGCTGATCTAGGGAATCATTTAGAATAATTGAAAACATCCTAAAACAAAAATGGTTCAGTCATCTTAGCAGAAGTAAATATGAAGACCCTATGTGAGTCAGAGACCTCTTCGTTGAAATATTTTGTTTTTAAGTAGAGAAAATTAGAGAAGGGGTGGAGAGAAAATAAGAGAGGGAGAATGAAATGAGCAATTACATGGGGTAGAAGAAATCTTCTGAAATGTGAAGATGTGAAGGTATAACTTAAGTAGTAACTGATGGGAGAAGTTTACTTCGTTTACCTAAATACCACAAACTGCACAGAGCACAGTTGCCTCAGGAAGCCTGATGGGGCTACGTCTAGAAGTGAGGGTATGAAGACCTAAGAAAGAATATTGTTATTTTCTAGAAGTTTCCTTACAAGCACAGCAAAGTCTATTTGACGACAAAAAAAGGAGCAAGAATTCAAGTGACCTGAGACAGGGTGCTGTCAAGATAAAGCTCTGAAGCAAGATTGCGGAGGTCCCAGTTCTGGCTCCAAGCTAGCCAGCCATGTGACTCCTCTTTGTGCTACTGTTTTCTCCCCTTTGTAAAACAGAGGTGATACTATTACAGAGGTGCACTACTATGGACCTCTTACATATGGGTGGTAGTAAGGACTCCATAGGGTAATACGTGTGAAGCGCCTAGCACAGCACCTAACACATAGTAAATCCTCCAAAAATGTTAGCTTTTCCCTTATCTCAATCTGGGACAGATAAAACCTTGTAAGTTCTGAAACCTAAAAATCAGTACATGTGGTGATGGTTGCACAACTCTATGAATATACAAAAAACCCTTGGAAAGGTACTCTACATGGGTGAATTATATGGTATGTAAATTATATCTTAATAAATGTTACAGGGGGAAAAGCAGAGTGCAAAAGAGCTTTCCTCTTTCTAATAAGAGATTTCTTTGTCTAATATGAAATGGTGGAGTTATTGTTCTACATAGAAAAACGGAATCTTCCTAAATCTGAACTTCAGTGTTTTCCTCAGCTGTGAGGGATACCAGAGATTGGAGTATTTTGAACCAACAGTGTTTGAATTTGTGAAAATAAAGAAATAATGAAAATAAAGAGATAGAGAACATTCTATTTATTCGTAGCTTGCTTTGCAAGAGAGTCAGACACCGTCACTTATGTTTTGGCAGAGAGTCAAAGGCAGGCAGGGGAAAGGAAAAGCTTTATAGTTAAAAAAAAAAAAAAAAAATGAGGGGGAAGTCTTTAGGTATTGATGAGGTTCAAGACATCTGCCCCTAAATATAGCCCCTTGGAATTTAAGAAAACATCAGAAGCAGGTGATAAAACTTAGGAAGGTCACCCTCACCTTCTTTTCACCCTCTCCTCTGAAGCAGGTCATAGGACCCTCATTCAAGAGCTGCTCTCCCTATGCCCAAAGGAAAGGAATATATTCTTATCTCTGAAGATACAGGAACAGAGAAGAATTAACAAACGGGTCTTGCTTGCTTGTTATCATTAGATCATACCACCCTTGTCCAATCATCCTTCTCCATGACTAGCCATCCACCTCTTCATTAAACGTAAGCATAAAAATACATGTTTATCCATTTTTGGGGTTTTCATCTCTATGAAGTTTCTCATGTCACATAAATCTTATATTAAATAGATCTATATGCTTTTGTCTTATTAATCTGTCTTTTGGGAAAAGGATCTCGGCCATCACCTAGCAACGGGAAGGAAAGCTAGCTCTTTTCCCCTAGGGTACGCTCTGACTGTAGTCGGCTGGAGGCTGGCTAGCTAGAAGCAAGACACCTTTGGGGAGCATAATCAGTTTTCTCTGGTTGATTCTGAGTTGGAAGGGGAGGGAACAGAAAATGGGGAAGCTGGCAGTCATTCGCCATTCCTGATTGTTCGGGGCCAATTGCTGTGGAGATTAGGATTTAGCTTCCTGGACTGATCTCTGCAGAGGAGTTGTGGGTCAGAGCTCTATTGGCATAGATGGTCTGGCTACCGTCCATTTATATATTGTCTCTCAAAACAGATCACATATTTGGCTAAGGATTCCTAAAAGAATATGGAATGTGTTACCTGAATTCTTTAATTTTAATAGCTTTCTCTAGTTCCCAAGACTAATAATAGTTAAGAAAGGTATTGACAGAGGAGGGGAATAAGATAGAAAAACAGAAAAAATAGGAGCATCAGCTGCTCTGCCAGCCTGATTGGCATGGGCTTTTTTCATTTGACTTCAAATTGCTCCAGGTGGCCCCAATTCCATCTTTCCTATTCCCTCTTGGACTGTATGGCTGAAGCCCACAGAAACCTCCAGAAGCTTGAGCCGGGAAATGGACTTACTGGTCTTTAAGGATGTGCCTATGAAATTCACTTAGAAGGAGTAGGCTTTGCTGGCTCCTGCTCAAAGGAGCTCCTACAGAGATGTGATGCTGGAAAAATGCTATAGGAGCCTGGCCTCTGCAGACAGTGAGATTCAATTTAAAACCCTTGAGTCAGGGTCGTCAGGATATTTACAGAGAAAAAATTCCAATGAACAGAAAATTAGTAAGAATAACAAGGGATGACTCCTGGTTCTCCAATTTAGGAGAAAACTGGGACTATTATGCCATTAAAGTTTAGCACAGAACAAGAAGAGACATTTGATAAATCATAAGGTGGGTGAAAGTCATGTATCTATAAAAGTCATGACTATAATCAATGTGGAAAAACCTCCAGCCATTTCCAAATCCTAGAGTGCTGAAGAGAACCTGTATTAAAGTAAAATCCTATGAATGCAGTGTGTGGAAAAGCCTTATGGATTATTCATCTCTTAAGAATCATGTCAGATCTCACCTGGACACAAACTCTATCATTATAAGGAATAGGGGACAAGCCTGCTATTGTCCCTCCTATTTAAGGATTTCTGTAAGCGGTCACAGTGGAAAGAAATGCTATAAATGTGAGGAAATTGGGGAAGTGATCTGTTGTCCCTTATCTTTTAGGGCACACGTCAGAGGTCACATTGGAAAATTTCAACTTATGTGGGTTAATTAAGAATGTGGGGAAGGTCTTAGTCATTCTTTATACATGACAGGCAGATTCTAAGATGGTCCCCCAAGAGGTACCACTTCCTGCTATTTATATCTTCTAGTAATTCTCTCTCTTAGCCCAGTTTGGGCTGGCCTAATGATTGGCTTCTAACAAATAGACTATGGCAAAGGTGATTTGGCTTCCATGATTTGGCTACATTAGATTGTGACTTCTGTCTTGCTAGCAGACTCTCTTCTTTGCTGGCTTTGATGAAACAGGCATCCAGGTTGGAGAGCCCCGTTTGGCAAGGAACTGAGGGCTGCTTCTAGCCAATAGCTATCAAAGAATTAAATCCTGCCAACAACCACTGTGAATTTATAAGTGGATCCTTCCTCAGTTGAGCTTGCGGATGAGACTCTAGCCCTGTGATATCTTGGTGGTTACCTATGAGAGATCCTAAGTCATAGCCAGACTCCCGACTCACAGAAATTATAAGATAATAAATGTGTGTTGTTTTAAGCTAATAAGTTTGTGGTGATTTATTACATGGTCATAGATAACTAATACACAGTCCCTCACTTGACATTTAAGGATTCACAGTAGAAAGAAGCCTTATGAATGTAAAAATTGGGGAAATGTCTTCAATGAGTTTTCAAAATTTACTCTATATATGAGAACATACACCAGAAATAAACCATCAAAATGTAAGGAATGTGGCCAAGATTTTGCTTGTCCTATGTACTTTAAAACACGTGAGAATTTGCACTAGAGAAAACACATGCAGAAAAGTCTTCACTAATTGCTTACATCTTATTGTACATGTGAGAAGTCACACTGCAGGTAAACTATATGAATGTAGAGAATTTGAGTCCATCTACAAGTTGTTTCCAATTTTTTTGCAACATGTGGGCTTATAGGCTATGGAGAGACCCTATAAATATGACAAATGTAGGAAAGTCTTTGGTTATCCCATATCCCTAGGACACACATCCCACTGGAGAGAAAGCCTTCATGCACAGCATTTCACTTATCGTACACAACAAAATGCCAAGAGAAAAAAATCTTATAAGTGAAAATCCTTTTAAGTATGGATTTTCTTTATCAGTAACTCATCCTGAAAAAAATGGATCCCTGGGTCATTAATTTCTATTTTTTATTTTCTAATATAAAGAATAAAGTGATAAATTTGCCTTTAAGAGCCTTTTCAGCAGTAGCATATAAATTTTGACATGTAGTGTTTTGATTATATTTGGGTTATGTAGACTTCTATTAGAAAGTCTTTTGGACTGTAGGTGATTTGAAGTTTATTTTGTTTCATTCTCATTTTTTGTTTTTCAGATTATGGAGGAAATATGAATTTATTTAACATTGAAATGCAAAGTTAGAGTCACTCTGCATCCTCCATTGTTAATATTTTGGGTTACTATGTTCAGCCTTTCTGTACAAAAAGAAAGGTTTTAAATACGGGGAAAAGTGAATATAGGGAGAGTTCACTGAAAGGGAGAGAAAGTCCTTTCATTTATGAGTAAAATAAATTATCCTTGCAGATGGTGGTAGTAAGTGGTAATAGAGGGCAGAGACTGAATATGTACAATGAGACATGGATTGTGTTTCTAGAATACTAAAGAAATCACGGGTTTCTGGTTATGTTTCACCTTGTGAAAACAGTTTTGAATTTTTTAACTTATTTTAAGGCCCAGGATGGAAATACCATATCATTTTTCTTTCC
Organism: Lepilemur ruficaudatus; assembly: GCA_963574885.1. NCBI lineage: Eukaryota > Metazoa > Chordata > Mammalia > Primates > Lepilemuridae > Lepilemur > Lepilemur ruficaudatus. Next base: position 134 of record CAUYRT010045127.1, on the reverse strand, counting down.
TGTCATTGTGGTTCCTGCATCAGGATAAACAACTTACCCTTGCTTAGCCCTTCAACAACCATATTTTGGTCTAAGAAAGTGAAGTTCCGATCCCAAGTGTGGTAAATATCTGTTGTGCCTCCTCCTTAGCCAGT
>CAUYRT010045123.1:0-17357 GCA_963574885.1 Lepilemur ruficaudatus | reverse complement strand
CTCTGTTGCCCCGGCTAAAGTGCCATGGCGTCAGCCTAGCTCACAGCAACCTCAAACTCCTGGGCTCAAGCAATCCTTCTGCCTCAGCCTCCCAAGTAGCTGGGACTACAGGCATGCGCCACCATGCCCAGCTAATTTTTTATATATATATACTTTTAGTTGTCCAGCTAACTTTTTTCTATTTTTTTTTTTAGTAGAGACAGGGTCTCACTCTTGCTCAGGCTGGTCTCGAACTCCTGACCTTGAGCAATCCACCCTCCTCGGCCTCCCAGAGTGCTAGGATTACAGGCGTGAGCCACCACACCCGGCCTAGTTCTTTTAAATTATGCATTTGTGGAAAAATCAAAGTAGTCATAGGAACAATTTTGGGAATATGTTGTAGATGTGGTTTTGTTTTCAATACCACATGATCTTCATTAAAGTGGCTCTATGGGTACTGAATTGGAAAGACTTTCAAAATACAGTTACTGATTAAAGTAGATATAAAGCAGAGTGTATAATTCGGTACCATCTCTTTATGCTATCTGATTGTGAATGTATTGAACCATGTCTAAAAACACAAGAAACTGGTAAAAGGAGTAACTTTGGGGGGAAAAAGAGGAAGACCATTGCGTAACAACTGGGCAGAGCTATTCCCTTCTATTACTTAACATAAAAACTACATCCAGGAGTGGGGAACCTGCAGCCTTGGGGCCACATGTGGCCTTCTGACTGAATCCAAATTTTACAGAACAAATCCTTAAAATAGCTTCCTTAGTTTTATCCCTGTGGGAGTGCCTATTTTTCTAGTCCATATTTTCATGAGACAAAAAATGTATTCATTTTACATGTAAAATAAATCCATTCTCAAAAATGTGTAAATGAGAAATACTTACCCACTTAGCTATTGGACACCCATGAGAGCTTTTGCCTTCTTTCCCAGTATACACTACTATTTCTATCCTTATTGCGTTTCCTTTTTGACCATACCTGAGTATAAAACACAGGAGAGAACGTACTAATTAATTGCAATCTACACTTGAAAGCTTCCACTTTTAACACCTTACTATGTATAATATATGGATGAACAGAAGTTCAAAAATCAAACACGTCTCATAATTTACTTTTGTAAACAATTTGCATTTGTGGGGCAGATGTTTTTATTTGTCAGTTCTGTTTATTTATCCTTAAAGATCACTTTTTTAAAAAAGCCTGACTCTAAGACAAGCAATGGGAATGTGGAGTGTACAGTGTCAAGGTGGGTAAGTTGACCTATTTCTACTATTACACAATAATATAAAAATAAGTATTTCTGGATTTGTCAAAGACAATTATCCTTGCCTTGTGAGTGCCCAATAGCTCGTGTGATGAGGGACTGAGCAGGGACACCAGGACACCCCTCTTTTCCTGGGCCCTAACAAACATCCAACTCATACTGCTCAAAATTTTCTATTCACCTGATGTTTGGTCCCAGAGATAATTTATCTGTATTGAATCAGGTCCACAGTAAAAATGGTTTTAACAGGGAAGCGTATTTCCTCACCTATTCTCCATGATTTCCCTGACAGCAGCAACACTTGGTCCTGCCCCAAGGTGTGTATAATATGGGCCTTTGTCTTTTTGTATAACTCGATCTGTGGAAGGAATAAGATTATTAGACCCAAAGTTTTACAGATTTGCATAGGGGCAAGGAGGAGCTATTTTTACGTTTTCTTTTTCCCCTCAATTCAGAACCATGAATCTTGACAAGGTTTTAGTGATTAAAGTCAAGGACAATAGGCCATAGAATTTAACTTGCTAATGTTCTACTCTTCCTACTCCTAATTCTTTCTTCCTCTAAGAATCAGGGGGGAAAATATTTTAAGATGTGGGTCATATTTATACTTCCATCTCCTGCTTTTAAAAAAATCTGTAATAATTGAAGTGTAAAATTAAAAGTTATCCAAGGGTAATAAATCTAAAAAGCCTGGCCTCAGAATCCTATTAAAATTAAGCCAAGCAATTTTACTGCTAAGAATTTATTATATTATCCACTAGTGCAATTATGTATTTATAAAGTAAATGTACAAGAGAATGTTCCCTGTTAATTATTTGTAATATCAAAGAGGAATATTCTTAACAGATGTTAAGATATAGGTTAAATAACCTATTATCAATAACCTATATCAATAAGATATAGGTTAAATAAATTATGGGATGCTTATATAGTGGAATACAATAAAGCTATTGAAACAGTTCTTACAAACATTGCAAAATCTGCGATTTCATGAATTTAAAAAAAGCAGGTGGCAAAAATAGTATGTTCTAAAAGACCTAAATTTTGTAAACATGGAAACAAAATTAAAATCAGTAATAATGTTAATTCTTATAGAAAACTATATAACAGGAATTTTTATCTTCAGAGAATGGGGACTATAAAAAGACATTTCCATGTTTCTGTACCCTTTGAATTTTTTTTTTTTGAAACAGAGTTTTGCTCTGTCACCTGGCTAGAGTGCCGTGGCATCATCACAACTCACTGCAACCTCAAACTCTTAGGCACAAGCGATTCTCCTGGCTCATCCTCCCAAGTAACTGGGACTACAGGCATGCACCACCATGCCCAGCTAATTTTTCTATTTTTTGTAGAAGCTAGGGTCTTGCTGTTGCTCAGAGATGGTCTTGAATTTCTTGCCTCAAGCAAGAAAGTGCTAGGATTATACCAAAGTGCTAGGATTACAGGTGTGAGCCACTGCACCCAGCCCTGTTTGAATTTGAGAGTATAAATTATACATTTCTTGGGAAAACAATATTTTTAACTTGGCCTCTTAGCATTGTGTATAACAAGAATCACTGGTTTCCAAACCTAGATGTACTATTTAAAAAAAAAAGAAAGAAAAGAAAAAGAATCACTGGGGGCCGGGCGCGGTGGCTCACTCTTGTAATCCTAGCACTCTGGGAGGTTGAGGCAGGAGGATTGCTCGAGGTCAGGAGTTGGAGACTAGCCTGAGGAAGAGCAAGATCTTTCTCTACTAAAAACAGAAAAAACTAGCCGGGCATGGTGACACAGGCCTGTAGTCCCAGCTACTCCAGAGGCTGAGGCGGGAGGATGGCTGGAGTCCAGGAGTTTGAGGTTGCACTGAGCTATGATGATGCCACTGCACTCTGGGTGACAGAGTGAGACTCTGTCTCAATAAAAAATCACTGGGGAATTTCTACCTTTCATGAATTTTTACCTACACCAAAAAGTCATTATTTAATAATTTTCATTGGACATCAAATAGAAAGACTTACTTCTGTGGCTTATAAGCAAGATACACTGAATAGATTTTAACTTATTATTGGTGATTAGAGCAGGGGTTCTGAACCAAGGGCAATTTTGCTGCTAAGAGGACATTTGGCAATATCTGGAGACATTTTTTGGTGAAACTCTACAGATATGTATGTGTACTACTATCTAGTGGGTAGAGGTCAGGGATGCTGCTAAACATCCAAAAATGCAGAATAACTCCCCTACAACAAAGAACTATTAGGTACAAAATACCAGTATATACCTAAGTGTGAGGAACCCTGGTCTTGAGATCAATTTACTCTATTTTGCTAGAACATAATGCCACCATGGAAATTCTTTACCCTCAGATACGATGGTCTTGCTTGGAATGATTTCTGGATCATAAAGTTACCTTTTTTACACAATAAGCAAAGTAAATTCACATGTAATGATCAATGAAAGACATGGTAGTGACAGTGTATGAAACAGTTCTGAGTCCACTGCAAGTACTCAATCAACTTTGAATGCCTGCCTGTCTTTACTTTCATAAACTGTGAGAAGTTATTTTGTATAAAGAAAGGATCTCAAAACTAGACAAGCATCCTTTTAGAACTAGGCACACAGTAAAACTAGACTAGCTCAGGTATATAAACTTTATTGGCATTTACATTTGGAATTATAGGCCTCTTTTCCAATTGTAATGATATTCAGAAAAGTGTTCTCCCTTTTATACTTAAGATTTTTGAAGCAACAGAGGGTGAAAGTTATAAGTGTAGGCTCTGGAGTAGAGATGGCTGCATGTCTCTGAATCCCAATTCACTTATTTACTAGCTGTTAAGTTTTCTGTGCCTCAATTTCCTCATTTGTAAAACGGGGCTAAAAAGGCCTCCCTTTGTAGAGTTGCTATGACTATCACAAGTCAAGGCATAGCATAATACCAGACTTGTAGTAAGAGCTCTAGAATGGGAGCCATTATAATTTATTTGCCACTCTTGTCTCCTTGGTCCAAGAACCTCTTTTTGTCCCAATTCAACCCCTCTCAGACAGCACTGTCACCCATTCCAGATTGTGAGATTCTTCTCAGGAGAGCCTATCCTTGGTGACTGGCACATAGTAGTTTGTCCAAAACTGTGTGTTGAATGACGAGCAGAGAAATGGAAGGATATTATTTCAGGATATCAAGTGTACTCTGGATAATCCAGAACTAAAAGGCATCACTACATTACACTATTTTTTCTACTGTGGTTAAAAAATATCAAAATGAATACTTATCCTTCCCAATAATCAACACAGGAATCAACTTAAGCTTTCACATGTTTCGAATACTGAGTAAATTTCTCAAAAGTCTTGCCTGAGAATCTTTACCCCAGCAAGATTTTCTCAGTGCTTTTAACACACCAATAAAACAAAATGTTAGTTTCCGAATGTTCTTTCAATGACTCCTAAGGCACAAAAATGTATAAATACATTGGTTAGAAATCAGTTCATTAACTCAGCTATTAGCATAAACCCATTTGTTGTTTTTTTAAAACAGGAAATCAATATTTAGTCAACAAATCTGTTAAAATGTTAAAACCCAAAAAGATTTATGAATTCTTCAAGTGACCAAGATTATGGAATTTCTTTAGATATGAGTGCACCCTTTATATTGCATAGAGCACAAAAGCACAAGACACTGAAAAAGATATAAGCCAGTTTCAATTCTAGAGCAGTATGGCAATTGCCATCTATACGTTTCATAGTTATTTGGGTTTTTTTTTTTTTTTGAGACAGAGTCTCACTCTGTTGCCCAGGCTAGAGTGTGGTGGCATCAGCCTAGCTCATAGCAGCCTCAAACTCTTGGACTCAAGCCAACCTCCTGCCTCAGCCTCCCAAGTAGCTGGGACTACAGGCATGCGCCACCATGCCTGGCTAATTTTATATAGATATATATATATATTTTTTTTTTAGTTGGCCAATTAATTTCTATTTTTAGTAGAGACAGGGATCTCGCTCTTGTTCAGGCTGGTTTCGAACTCCTAATCTTGAGCGATCCGCCTGCCTCGGCCTCCCAGAGTGCTAGGATTACAGGCGTGAGCCACTGCGCCCGGCCTATAGTTATTTGTTTAAGTTGTATCCACATTTTACATTCTCTGTATGCATGTTCTATCTCACACACACAAAACTGTTAATGAAAGTCTAGTAGGTTGAAATTCTTTTGAATACGGGAAGAATAAACAAACTGTAATGAAGTAATAAGGGAATTCATTCTTACGCTATGCACAATAAACGTGAGACATTTTGCCTTGAAAGAAATTAGTGCATTTTCCACTTGAGAAAGTTTACCTTTGTTTTCCAAATTACGAGTTGAATTTTCCATTTTTTTCTGGGCAGAATCGATAAAGATCCCACAGAAAAATGGTTATAGAATTACTAAGTCTATCTTAGCTAGAACAGGAATGGGGCAAAAGTACCACACGAGCTTCTGTCATGACTTGAGGCAGTTCATGAGGGTGAAAGAACACATCCACACAAGTACTTACCAAAACATTTGCAGGTGGGTGGCTCAGAATCTTTAGTTATAGACACCAGGTTTTTTGTTGAATTAGTAAAGAAGTTCATGGCATAATCATTAAAATTTTTCTGTGTGCTGTCTATTGGGGAAAATTCTGATCCGCCAATGCTAGATGAACAGACTTCCTCTTCACTTTTGGTAGAAACCACTGTAATTCCACCTGAACACACTACATTTACATTCCTGAGAATTTGTGCTGGGTCTGGTAAGGGTGTCTCTTGAGAGATACCTGGCAATGTTGGCAGTCTCTGATGCATGAGTTGCTCCTTAACATCTTGTTGCAACTGTATTTGGTCATCACCAGCCATCCCTTTAGCACACTGGTTGGGTGGAGAGGAGGGCTGGGTCGAAGGGTGAGCTTTCTGATTGACATTCACTGCTGACTGTACCTGAGAATTATAAACTTTATCTGTAAACGCCTGCCCGTTGGATTCCATTTTAAAATGAATTAAGGTGAGAGAATCCAGTGGTTCAACCTTCACCATTTTTTCCTGTGCTAATTCTGTATACCTCTCAAATTTTATCTGAGTGACTGGAGGAAAGAATTTTTTGTCTTCTATGCTTGAACTTTTTGGAGCCAGCGGTTTGCACATTGTGGTTATAGGCGGAATTTCTCCCAAAAAGGTAGGAAAAACAGGTGGATAAAATTGCCCATATCTTTGAAACCTGGATCCTATCCAAATGTCATGTAACTGACGATACTGATAAGACTTTTTCTGGTTTTGCTGATGCTTTTCTTGACAACTTACAACTATGGGCTTTTTTTTCCGCCGATCTCTTGATGGGGTGGATTTTGTCTTTTTCTGGGTTGTATTCTTTTGCTTTGTTAATGATGAACCATTATTTTGTACACTTGAAGGTGGTTTCTGTTGTATTAAGCCCTTTTCCTGATTATATTTTTGCTGTGCATTATTATTACTTTCAAGTTTTTTGTCCTCTGGATTTGTATTAGTGGATTTAATTATTGATGCAAGTTGTGTTAGTTGTGTTGCAACATCTTCCTCAATTTGAGTATGAGCTGCATCCTGACATAATACATCACCCGAGTCCAAGTTTTTACTGTTGTCCAGTAACTCGTTACAATACCCCAATTTACTACTTCGTGGTGGGGACTGATGCAAAATCTTGGAACAACTGTCAAGAGGAATCCTACCTTTAGCAATATTTTTACTGGTGTCAGTCTTGGGTGAATCTAGTATTGGTATAAGAGGTATTGAAGTTGTGACTTTTGAATATTCATGTGATGTTGTGGATGCCTGGTTAGTAGCTGAGCTGATATGTGAGTTGGAAAGAGTATTTTGGCCATTGAATACCACTATGCTGCATGAACTTTGCTTTTCCAAAGATGGACAGTGATGAAGGTTTTGTGGCTCTCCTTGTATGTTTGGGTCTTGAAGGTCTTTTCCAACATCACAGAAAGCTGTGTGGCTGCTATTAAGCAATCTAGGTGTGCTCAGTTCTGAACTTTCATCTTTCTCCGACTTTGATAGTGAGGAATTCTCTGATGGGGCTTCTGAGAGTTGAGTCAGGGCCTCTATGGCTACCACTTGGTCCTGTGTTAATCCCCTATCTTTCATTAAGGATAAAATTCCTGCTTGCACTGGAGACCCATCTTTTGGTTCTTTACTTGGCATATTGTCAGGAGTTTTTGGTTGATCACCTTCATTATGTGTACTAGTGTGACTGTTTATATTGAAGTTTGAAGAATCTGAATTACAGTTAAAGCCAGGCTTCTGGAAGACTAACACATTACTCGTCCCCTTGAGATGATCACAACTAGCACTAGTAGCAATAGAGCTCATGGCATTGTTATGGTTTGCAGTTTCTTTTAAGAATTTATAGGAATTGTTGTCAAATGCCTTGCCAAATTCTTCAATATTGAATTTTTTAAATGACACATTTGTTTCAGTTGGTAAATAGTGTACATTTTTAATGCCATTTCTTACAGTTCGTATAAACAATTTTGGAGGTTTGTTTTGTTTCTTGTCAATTTCAGAGTTTTTTGATTTTTCAGCTTCTGTCACATTAGCACCGAAATCTCCTTTGACATGATCAATTAAGTGTGATTTCTTGCTTTGCGTCCACTTTTCCACTTCAATACCTGTCATGCTTTCTTCATTTTTAGCTACATTTTCAAGGGGTTTTGGGTTCAATTCCAATCTTTGTTCTTTCCCATGACCACATTTACTGTAGTCCATGGATTCTGACTTGGGGCCATTTACTGGTTTGTTGTCAAAATCTGCCTGTAAAATAAATATAGAAATTACTCATAGCATCTACTTAAATATCTAAATAAGCTGTAAGAAGGCCAAGCACAGTGGCTCACGCCTGTAATCCTAGTACTCTGGGAGGCTGAGGTGGGAGGATCGTTTGAGCTCAGGAGTTAAAGACCAGCCTGAGCCAGAGCTCTACTAAAAAAATAGAAAGAAATTGGCAGGCCAACTAAAAATCTATGCAAAAAATTAGCCGGACATGGTGGCGCATGCCTGGAGCCCCAGCTCCTCGGAAGGCTGGGGCAGGAGACCACTTGAGCCCAGGAGTTTGAGGTTGCTGTGAGCTAGGCTGTTGCCACAGCACTCTAGCCAAAAAGAGACTCTGTCTCAAAAAAAAAAAAAAAAAATGAGGTTGAGTTGGCAGGATCAACTTGAGCTCAAGAGTTTGAGACCAGCCTGGGCAACATAGCAAGACATCCATCTCTATATTTTAAAGATATATTTACATAGGCCAGGCGCAGTGGCTCATGCCTGTAATCCTAGCACTCTGGAAGGCCGAGGTGGGCGGATGGCTCAAGGTCAGGAGTTCGAAACCAGCCTGAGCAAGAGGGAGACCTCCTCTCTACTAAAAATAGAAAGAAACTAATTGGCCAACTAAAAAAATATACATATAGAAAAAATTAGCCGGGCATGGTGGCACATGCCTGTAGTCCCAGCTACTTGGGAGGCTGAGACAGAAGGATTGCTTTAGCCCAGGAGTCTGAGGTTGCTGTGAGCTAGGCTGACGCCACAGCACTCTAGCCGGGGCAACAGAGTGAGACTCTGTCTCAAAAAAAAAAAGAGATATATTTACATATATATAAAATGTGAGCATTACCCAATTGCATAATTAAACATTTAAAAATCTGAGTAAAAATATAGCTTACTTCTTAATCAGGGTACAGGTTAAGTAGGTATGTCCAGTGTGCCAAAATTCATCAAAATATACAATTGTTATGTGTATATTATTCTGTATAAATATTTCATTTCAATAAGAGCTGGGTTTTTTGTTTTTGTTTTGGAGACAGGGTCTCACTCTGTTGCCTGGGCTAGAGTGCAGTGGCGTCAGCCTAGCTCACAGCAACCTCAAACTCTTGGGTTCAAGTGATCCTCCTGCCTCAGCCTTCCAAAGTGCTAGGATTACAGGCATGAGCCACCATGCCCAGTCTCAATCAGAACTTTTTAAAAATAAAAATAGAATGGCCAGGCTGATTGTGATGCCTGTAATACTAGCACTCTGGGAGGCCAAGACGGGTGGATTGTTTGAGCTGAGGAGTTCAAGACCAGCCTGAGAAGAAATTAGCTGGACAACTAAAAATATAGAAAAAAAAATTTAGCCGGGCATGGTAGCGCATGCCTGTAGTCACAGCTACTGGGGAGGTTGAGGCAGGAGGATTGCTTGAGCCCAGGAGTTAGAGGTTGCTGTGAGCTAAACTGACGCTACAGCACTCTATCTAGCCTGGTCAACACAGTGAGATTCGGTCTTAAAATAAAATAAAATAAAATAAAATAAAAATAAATTCAAAGGGTCAAAAGCAAATGTGCAATTTTACTAGAAGACAAGTAAGTGAAAAATGCAACTTTTTCAACCATCTAAATGGCAAAAATAAAAAAGCAGAAATGTAAGTAAGCAAATTATAATACAGCATAACATTTACAATAGAGAAAGAACAAAATAAACTCTAGTATATTCACATTGTGAAATGTGATGTTACTCTATGTACCAGTCTATGCACTGCATGGCAAGATATCCATAATATATCACTTACGCAAATAAACAAGTTGCAGATGTTATGTTACCATCCTTTGTCATTTAAGACACACAAGCATTTGTCTAGCACAGAAGAAAAGCTAGTAGGATAACCCTATAGTGTTATATTAACAATAATAGTAGTTAACACTGAGAAATAGAATTGAGGGAAAGGAGAATTTTGTTTCTGGTTGCTTTTTTTTTTTTGAAGAGAGTGTCACTCACTTTGTCGCCCAGGCTAGAGTGCCGTGGCGTCAGCCTAGCTCACAACAACCTCAAACTCCTGGGCTCAAGCGATCCTTCTGCCTTAGCCTCCCGAGTAGCTGGGACTACAAGCATGAGCCACCATGCCCGGCTAATCTTTTTTTCTTATGTATTTTTAGATGTCCAGCTAATGTCTTTCTATTTTGTTAGTGGAGAGGGGTCTTGCTCTTGCTCAGGCCAGTCTCCAACTCCTGAACTCAAGCTATCTGCCCTCTGCGACCTCCCAGAGTGCTATGATTACAGGCGTGACTAAGCCACCACGCCCGGCCTTGAGGTCCTTCTAAGATATTTTTTTTTCTTTTTGAGACACAGTCTCTCTCTGTTGTCCTGGGTACAGTGCAGTGGCATGAAGCTCACTGCAACCTGAAACTTCTGGGCTCAAGTGATCCTTTTGCCTCATCCCCCCAAGTAGCTGGGACTACAGGCACAGGCCACCCACCTCGACCAGCTAATGTTTTCTATTTTTAGTAGAGATGGAGTCTCAGTTATGCTCAGGTCTCAGGCTGATCTCAAACTCCTGACCTCAAGCTATCCACCCACCTAGGCCTCCCAGAATGCTAGGACTAGAGGCAGGAGCCACTGTATCCCACCCCTTTTAAGATTCATGTAAGAGGCCGGGGAGATGGCTCATGCCTGTAATCCTAGCCACTCTGGGAGGCTAAGGTGGGAGGATCACTTGAGCTCAGGAGGCCAGCCTGAGCAAGAGCGAGACCCCAGTCTCTATTAAAAATAGAAAAAAAATTAGCCAGGCATGGTGGTGCACACCTGTAATCCCATCTACCCAGGAGTCTGAGGCAGGAGGATCGCTTGAGCCCAGGAGTTTGAGGTTGCTGTGAGCTAGGCTGATGCCACGGCACTCTAGCCCAGGCAACAGAGTGAGACTATGTCTCAAAAAAAAAAAAAAGATTTATGTACCAAAAGAATATTTTCATAAGATATACTCATTAATTAATTAGCCTAATTAAAAACATCAAAGCTTTGTTAGTTAATTATATTTCATGGCTTTTAAAAAAAAATCCTAAGACAATAGGTTGCTCTGGGTTCCTCCTAACCACTCTGAACCAACAACAACATTGAACTTCCTTTTTTTTTTTTTTTGAGACAGAGTCTCACTCTGTTGCCTGGGCTAGAGTGCTGTGGCGTCAGCCTAGCTCATAGCAACTTCAAACTCCTCAGGAGTTTGAGGCTCCTGCCTCAGCCTCCCAAGTAGCTGGGACTACAGGCATGTGCCACCATGCCCGGCTAATTTTTTTTTCTATATATTTTTAGTTGGCCAATTAATTTCTTTCTATTTTTAGTAGAGACAGTGTCTCACCCTTGCTCAGGGTGATTTCGAACTCCTGACTTTGAGCGATCTGCCCGCCTCAGCCTCCCAGAGTGCTAGGATTACTGGCGTGAGACACCGCGCCCGGCCAGAACATTGAACTTCTTCGGTCAAGTCTGGGTCCAATACTTCCCAAGCCCCCTCCATTTTCTCATTTTTCCAGATTCCCATTGTCTTGATAATCTCATACCCTCTCTTGAAGGAGCTCAGTGGCATTGAGCAGTGTGGTATTTCTTTCTGCAATGCCTGTGTCATTTGAACAGAATCTGATTACACCCCTACCCCCACTCATATATTCAGCATTTCCTGTATCAAGACACAGCTCCTCAAGTCACAGAAAAATAAAGGCTTTCAAAGTATGTTCGTAGAAACAGTCCAGTAAGACTATTACCTTAACTACAGGTAGATCAGTGTTGCTCAACTTTTTTTCATTTTCACCAATATCCCACCTCCAAGAAAGCCTTTTTAGGCACTTTTTCCTAATAGCCTTCCCCATGACATTTTAATACCACAGATATACTATTTATTTCCCTTGTACACTGTAATATTTAAGATTCCCTAACTCACCAACAATCAATTCATATTTCCCTTGAAAAAGCATGAAGTAAATAAACCACATTGTTGAGGTAAAAAACGATTTTTCATAAACTGTTATGTAGAACGCACAAGGGGCAGCCCACAAAGTATTTATATCTAATCAGAAGTGACATCCTCAGGACCTATATTCTCACCCTCAACATTGAATGTTTGGGGAAAAAATTCATAGAGAACCACTAGTGCCTCTATTAATGTTGACTTTTGGGGGTTTTGTTTGTTTGTTTTTCGAGACAGAGTCTTGCTCTGTAGTCCCAGCTACAGTGCAGTGATTTCATGATAGCTCCTCATAGCAACTTCAAACTCCAGGCCTCAAGCAATCTTCTCGCCTCAGGCTCCTGGGGCTACAAGCACAATGCCACAATGCCCGGTTAATTTTTCTATTTTTTGTAGAGACAGGGTCTTGTTCTTGCTGAGGCTGGTCTTGAATTCTAGACCTCAGGAAATCTTCCCGCCTGGGCCTCCCAGAGTCCTAGGCTAACAGTCGTGAGTCATCACACCGGTCTCACGCTGACTTTAAGGTGCTATATTTCACTTCTTCCCGCTGACTCTAAATAAGAAATACGGAGTTCATGCCCTGTTCTACAACAAACTCCCCTACAATGCTCACCACCACTGCTTGCTAGTAAAACCAAATTTAAACTTAATAAAAAGATGCACCGACTACCCACTAAAGATTCACCCAAGAAATATTCTAAAATGAACATTTAAGACAAAAACAACAAAAATCTCTCAGGGCCGGGTGCAGTGGCTCTGTAATCTGTAATTGTAATCTTAGCCTGTAATCTTAGCACTCTGGGAGGCCCAGGCAGGAGGATCCTTTGAGCTCAGGAGTTCGGGACCAGCCTGAGCAAGAGTGAGACCCCGTCTTTACTAAAAAATAGAAAGAAATTGGCCAACTAAAAAAAATATATATAGAAAAAATTAGCTGGGCATGGTGGCGCATGCCTGTAGTCCAGCTACTCCGGAGGCTGAGACAGGAGGATCGCTTGAGCCCAGGAGTTTGAGGTTGCTGTGAGCTAGGCTGATGCCACGGCACTCTAGCCCGGGCAACAAAGTGAGACTCTGTCTCAAAAAAGAAAAAAGACTTTAGGTGGGATGAGAGGAGAAACAGGTATCAGTAAGGAAAAAAAAAAAAAGAAAAGAAAAATCTCTTTCAAAGGAGACCTGAACAATAGCTACCTTATCGTACCAGAACAGTGAAATTGGCTAGTCCAGATTTCCAGCCAGCAAGTTCTCTTTTCCCTCTTGTAAGGATGAAAATAGGTCAGCTACTAAATGGGTTTTGTAGTCCTAACATTCTTTGAGTTTTGCTTCAGCTCTGTTTCCCCACTCTGCCCACAAACACTAGTTGAGAGAGTCAAAGACCACAGAAAGAGAGGGCTAAAGAAAGTGCTGGCCCAAAGCAGTGGGTCCAAGGGACCAGATGGTTCTCACCCCACTCACCCTACCTTGATGCTGTTTGGCCTCCTGGCTCTTCTACACCTGGGCCGGATGGGAGCCATGACGGACAGAAGTCTTCACTAGAGGTGGGCTTCTTTTTTATTCCAATTTTTTCATTCCTATCCCCAACAAAAACTCCACCCTCATCTGGCCACAGGGTATTAGAACCCAAAGCAAATGCTTTTAAATCAGGGGTGGGGTGAAGGGAGGAGGGGAACTTGAGCACATTGTTTACAGAGGGAAGGATCAAAAACCTCCGTTTAGGCCGGGTGTGGTGGCTCCCCCTCCTTAATCCTAGCACTCTGGGAGCTTGAGGTGGGAGGATGGCTTGAGGTCAGGAGTTTGAGACCAACCTGAACAAGAGCAAGACCGGATCTCTACTAAAAATAGAAAAAATTAGATGGGTGTGGTGGTGTGTCTCAAAAAAAACAAAAAAACCCCTCTATTTAATAAAAACAACATGTACACTGAAGATTGGTTCCAAATGTATAGATAATCACTACTGACCTAAGGGGGAAACCTCTCTAGTTACAGGTGTTCCTGGCCACAGTCCTCTTCCTTTGGGGCTATGAGTATTCCCAGTCAAAAAGAAGAAAAAGAACTCTAAGACCCAAATCAGTCTCAAGCTATCATATTACCAACTTCCCTCCTCATTCAAATATCTTAAACTTCTTCCCCCAAGGTTATAATTGAGTTCTCAATTGCCAATTTCACTCATTCCTTAAATACCACAGACTTAACTTGCTTAAGACTCCTTAAGGGTCTTGTTTGTGGACCCCTAAGAAGAATTTACACTGAAAACTCTCTGAAACCTGGGTATCCCCTGGAGCTTTATTCTCACACCTCTGGGTGACTTGACTGTAGCTGTGTCTCCCCTGAGCTTACTCTCCTAGAGGGTTCTAAAGCCAAACCCACTGCCTGTCTATTCTTCACACTGTTCATGAACAATGCCACCCATGCTTAAGTTTAATAACCAACTCTGGTGTTCAGTGTATTATTTGTTATATCTCCCTTCAGTATCTTAACTATTTCATATATTTTTAAGTACACAGATTAGGCTGGAATCAAACAAACCTTAGCTATTCTCTCAGCTCCATCACTTACCAAACATTGTGAAAGGATGCTAACTTTGAGTTGTAGTGGTATAGCATAGCTATTCAAAACAGTGTCACCTCATGTCCAAAATCAATATATACCGTATACACTGGGGTCACACCAAGCTACTGAGGAAAGTGTGTGAATTTAGAACTCAATTTAGAATCTAATTATTGAGGATGTGGTCAAAGGTCACTGTCTACTTTCCCACCAAATGTTTCTTGGACTATGACCCTCCTTATTTCTGGATAATTCTGATAAATTTTATCTTTTTACCTCAATTTTTCTTTTCTTTTCTTTCTTTCATTTTTTTTTTTTTTTTTTTTTTTTTTTTGAGACAGAGTCTCACTCTGTTGCTGGGGCTAGAGTGCGGTGGCATCAGCCTAACTCACAGCAACCTCAGATTCCCGGGCTCAAGTGATCCTCTGGCCTCATGCTCCAGAGTATTGGGACTATAGGCATGCGCCACCACACTCAGCTAATTTTTCTATTTTAATAGAGACGAGGTCTCACTCTTGCTCAGGCTGGTCTTGAACTCCTGACCTCAAGCGATCCTTCAACCTCTGCCTCCCAGAGTGCTAGGATTGCGGGTATGGGCCACCACGTTCAGGCTTTCCCTCAATTTTTTAAGTTCCACATAATTGGGAGACTAAGATCCAGTAAAAACTTATTGGTATTAAATAATAGCCCCAAAACAAACTTAAAAACCATACAAGCGCCAGAGTTGGAGGCTGCAGTGAGCAGTGATCATGCCACTATACTCCAGTCTGGGTCACAGAGTGAGACCCTGTCTTAAAAAAACAAAAAGTTTATCTTTGCCAACTTCCAGAAAGAAATTAAAGTTTAAAAAAATTTTTAAAAAAAATGAAAAAGAAAGGAAAAAAAAGTTTTTTCTACATTTAAAAAAAGATCATACAATTTTAGATTACCTAATTCTATCAGACAAGATGCAATCACACTAGTTTCACAAATACAGTTTATCGTCACTCATACTGTAAAGGCTCAAGATAGAAAGTCAGGTTCCAAAGACCCCCTTTTTTCAAATAGCACTTAAATTTTCCTGAAGATTTCAAGAGATTTGTCCTATAACAACTGCTGTTTTCCACTGGGGTTTAGCCTCTATTAAGTCATCCTGCCCGGAATTCTCTCTCATGATCAAAGATAATATTAAGGGATCTTGCCTAACTCCATGAAGAAGGCCATCAGATAACTAGTTAATTTATGATCATATAAGTCCCCAGTAAAAGTTTGGACTTTTAGATTTTTCTATATTGCCCAGTGGTCTTGGGTTTCTAGTCAGTTCCTCCAATGTTTTCCTTTAAAGAAAAAAAATGTCTATTTCTGTCTCAGCTTTCTAAGAACAAACGCTCCAAGAATAGTGAGTATTTATTTACCATCAGCACTCAGCTGGTGACGATATGCACAGAGATGTTTACACATTCCTTAGAGAAAAATCAGAGAGCTTTCTGGAGCCAAAGTTTTGAGATCTGTAAATCTTCCCCTCCAGGTTCCTTCCCCACAGGCTATAACAAGCTGGAGTCTTTTCTATCTTAAGAAAACAAAACCTGCCAGAGAATCAGCTCCCACCCAATCTTACTGCACCATTTTACAACTGAAGTCCTCTAAATAATCGTCTGCAATCACTGTCCGTCTAACATGTACTCTTCAGCCCACTATAATTAGGTTTTTATAGCCACCACTACATTGAAACTATTCAAGATTTACCACTGTAGTCCCAATTGCTAAATTCAATGAACTTCCAGAATATCTTTGATACTATTGTTCATTTCTTTATGATCCACCCTTCAATTCTCCACTCATTATTTCAGTTACCCATGCTGGCTCCTCTGCCCACTTATAAATGATGGTGGTCCCTTTTGTCCTCTCTCCAGTCTACCCACTTACCCATATTCATGGCTCCACCCCACACATATATGCTAATAACTCTCACATCAGCACAAAATCTATCCCCTGAAGTCAAAGCTCAGTCAACCACCAAGGAAGTATCTTCACCAGACAAAACTCAACCATATCTAAAAGTTGTCGAGTTATCTTTTCCCCATACCTGCTTCAACCCCATTACCCACCTAATAACCCAGCAATCTTCTCAGAAGCTTCCTGTGTTGAAGATCCAACTTCAGCCACTAATTTCAGCAGAGTCTATCTCTACTTAACACCTCTAGCATCCCTTCCGGGTTTTCCACTCCTTCTCCAGGTCTCAGTGTATTAATTCAACAGGTAGTTACAGAGTACCTATGACACGTTCTAGACATGGTTAAGAGAACAGAAATGACACCAGATTTATGGAGATTACATTTCAATGGTTTTTAGGACAAACATTTTCAGAACCTATCTTCTGTCATCTTGCACCCTTACAAGACTAGCCTCAGAATTGAGACTGGCTTCTAGTATGTAACGCTTCTAATCGTATTGCTCTAAGGAAGCCCTGTCTAATAGAAATATGAGACACAGATGTAATTGTGAAGTTTTTAGGAGTTATTTTTTAAAAAGTAAAAACAAACAGGTGAAATTTATCTTAATAATTTGTTTTTATTTAAGGCAATATATCAAAAATATTATTTCAACATGTAATCAATCTGGCCGGGCGCGGTTGCTCACGCCTGTAATCCTAGCACTCTGGGAGGCCGAGGCGGGTGGATAGCTCAAGGTCAGGAGTTCAAGACCAGCCTGAGCAAGAGTGAGACCCCCGCCTCTACTATAAAATAGAAAGAAATTAATTGGACAACGAAAAATATATGTAAAAAATTAGCCGGGCATGGTGGCGCATGCCTGTAGTCCCAGCTACTTGGGAGGCTGAGGCAGAAGGATTGCTTGAGCCCAGGAGTTTGAGG
>CAUYRT010045121.1:0-53730 GCA_963574885.1 Lepilemur ruficaudatus | reverse complement strand
TGAAGGAGAGTATATGTGATAAAGGTAGCTCCAGTCTTGGTGTCATGGGTCATCTGGGTAGTATTAAGAAAGCATAATAAAATTGTTTGAGGTACAGCATACATGCATTTATTGTAAATGAATTCAGCTAGAAGTATTCTTTAGACAACAAAACTATAGTGTGGCCTCTGAACACAAGTAGCTGCTCAGTCTGGTGTTCAGCTGAGGAAACCACCCTATGAAGGAAAAACTCTCTGCGGAACACCGACAGGCAGTACCATGCAGTTGAAACAAAGCAAAGTATCTTCTGCTGCATGCATGGCTTAAGGGCTTTCCAAGAGAAATTCTCACTCTATCTGGGTTTTGCCTTAAATGTTAGCTTCAAAAACTAACACCCAAGGAAGACGTGATATCACCATATTCTATTTCACTTCATTGGAGGTTCTTTCCCATGAAGGATTGTGCAGATTTTTATTATGGGGTGATGGTTCCACAATACTACTTGACTCCTCTAAAAGCATTTTAAAAAATCTTTTTGAAATAGGAATATGAAACCATTTAAAAAGCACCTCCTTTAAGGAAATTGTAGGTTTATAAAGCGAGTAAGTGCAGTGATGTCATGCTAGCAGTCTGTGCGGGGCAGCTACTGCCTCTGAGGGGGGTGAGGTTATCAACTGTGGGAAGACAGAGCCTCTGGATCTCCATTTGGTCCTTTTGCAGACCCTGACAGTGGCCCAAGAATGAGGTCTCTGTAATGCCAAGACATTTGACTCAGTCATTATTACGATATTTTTGTATAGTGTCCATGAAGTTTTTAACATCCGTACGTAATAAATGTATCCATTCAATATAAATGCAGGGAATAAAAGCATACCCAAATACGACTGTATATTGAAAAACTCAGGTTTCATAAGACACCCTGCTGGGAAAAGATATTTTTTTTTACATGCCAAAAATACAAATTGAGACCTTACTAAACTAGATTGGAAAGACAGTTCTATAGAGACATCTGGTTCACTGTAGGTGGAATTTCAACTCTTAAAATCAAGCATACCAGCTTAAATAGTGTGTGAACTAGAGAGATTTTAGGTTTTGAACCTGCCGGTTCAAGCTTTTCTGTTTGGTGTCATTCTCGGGTAGGTTCTTCTCATTGTGTCAAAGATAGGCCCCTGTAAACCAGCAGCTCCTGGTCTATACACTTAGCATGGAAGAGTGTACCTCTTCCCTAACGTTCCAGCAAAACTCTTGGTGCTAACTTTGTCACTGGCCTGGGCCAGGTCCTGCGTGCATCCCTGTAGTGGTCACTGTGACCTGAATCACATGCTCACCCTGGACTTAGCTCCACCCAACCACACAGATAGAGATGAGGGAAGGCGTGGTGCCCTACAGGAAAAAAGAGAAGTGTTACCAGGAGAAAGAGGAATGGATTCTAGGCAGGCACAATGAACACATGTTCCTCAAAATGAGCAATCGCAAGAGGTCACGTAGACAAGTTTCAGAAGAGGTATTGGTGGATTGGTGGTGTGGGTAAAGAAAATTATATAAACACAATATCTCCTTCCTGGGTTCTTCCTTTCAGTTTACAATCTGTGTCTTTTGTTTTGTGGCGTTGCTGGGCCAATAAAGAGGACTTCAAACGGATATTCAGCACTTTGTTTTGTTGGCACACACAGAGTCATCAGTTAACCTTATTTTGCAAAGAAAGAAGGCAGAGAAGGAATCCTGTTTTGATTTCTTGATTCGCTTTAGAAGCACATAGAAGATCGGAAAATTTTTGTTGGATTGAATTTTCTGGAGGTCCCGGGGCTACCACAGGTCAGCCAGCTGGTTTTTCCCCTGTGGGATGCTGATCTTCAGACCTTTGCCTCGGGTCTCTGTGCTGAACTCAGCAGTTTCCTGGGCGTAGGAGGCAACCTTTGTGTGCTTGCCTGCCTCCAAAGCAGCCACCCCGAGAAGTCATCAGCGATCTCCTGGTTGAGAGAGAAGATGGAAGATGGTAGGGAGAGGAAGCAAAAACATTTCACACTTTGCCTCCCCAAAGATAGATCTGTTATCCTCCCTTGACCACAAAAATTCACTGAGGAAGTCGGTGAGTCAGAGATGCGCCAGGGTGTAAGTTGTCAGCAGAGCTGAGTAAGCCGCTGGTATCTGTATTTTTCTGTTCTCGCTGCTGCTGCTGCTGTCCTTCCAGGCTGCATGCACCAGCCTGAGAAACAGCACTCCCTTGCAGGGCTCCGTCAGCCCATGGTCAGGGTGGTGGACAGATGACTCATGGAGTCACAGGAAGGTGACCTGGGTCCTCTTGACTGCGCTGACTTATTTTTAATGATTCTGATGTCTTGAAAGTATTTTCCATTTTATTCCTGAGTTCTTGCAGACCTTCCCATAAATGAGCACATTCAGTCTTAAATTTTCTCTTTCTGTGTTAATTGAGGTGGGGCTGGATTTTGTCTCCTGGGGTCTTAGCTGTATGGGGTGGGGGGTGGCTCAGGGCATGCCCAAGGCCTCACAGGCCATCCATGAGAGATCCTGGTTGAAGGATGTCCTCTTTCCTCAATAGCAGTATCTCCCCCCAATTTTTTTTTTCTACTTCTTCAGCTCTCTGTCTCCCCAGCAATGAGGAGGTATAAGACTGTGTCTAAAAATGCTTCAGTTCCCTTTGGAGAAAGGCACACTGTCCATGCACCTCTCGTGTCCACATCTAGAAAGTACGTAGCCAGGATAAGCAGACAGCCACTCTTGTCATTGAACTAAGCAATTCCAAACTGGAAACTGAGACACCAGTGTGGAGTGTGTTTGATGATGGTCAAGAGTGTGGTGGGGTTTCTCACAACCTGGTTTGAATTCGCTCGCTCTGTGTCGGCTAGAGCACGTCTGCTCGGAAAGTAGATTCTTTCCTGCTGCAGATGCTGCTGCCTCCAGAGGGTACGAGGCGTGGGACTCAGTGTTTCACTTAGGATTTGACAAACATAGATCTGTCTCTTGAGGACTGGGAATGCCATTGATGGGGCCACGTTATCAAGGACCTACAGAATAAACAGTGGGGACAGACTGATAGCTTTTGAATTATTTTAAAATTCCTTCTGTACACAGTCAAGGGAAAAGGAAAATGCAGAGGCAGAACCTCCAACTTCTAGCTGCATACGGCAAAGAGGGTACTTGTGTGAGAATTAAGGGAAACTGCCCCACTGTGAGCCCACTCCCCGAAGGTAACGCCATATGAAGGTCCTTCTCCGCAGGCATTGCCATGGGCCTGCAGGGGTGGGGGAGGGAGAGCTGTGGAAGGTAGGCAGATAGCACTTCCTGCCTGCTGTAAATCCCTGCCAGCAGCTAAGAAACTCTGGAGTGAGATCTTCAGAGAAGAATGTCACCTGGGGTGGATCTCACTGTGTTGTTACTTTCAAGCTAAATTTATACATAAGCAACCACCAACTAGATCAAGATACAGAACATTTCCCCCATCCCAGAAGGCTGCCTAGTGCACTCAGTCAGTACCTCCTTCCCTCTCCTGCCCCCGTCTAGGAACCACTGTTCTGACTTCTGCCACCATTGATTAATGTCCCTGTTACCGTGCTTCGTGTAAGCAGAAACATACACCATATGCTCTTCTTGTGTGGCTTCTTTCATTCAGTATGTTATCTGTGGGATTCATCATTCATGCTTGCCTGTAGCAGTAGTTCTTTCTGCTGTTTAAAGCATTTCATTGTAGAGAACATATCACTATTCATCATTCTGTTGAACATTGGGTTGTTTCTAAATTTGAGCTATTATGAATAAAGCCTCTAGGAACAATCTCCTCCGTGCGTCCTGATGGCCATAAGTACTCGTCTTTCTTGAATATATATTCCTAGGAGTGGGATTGCTGGAGCATAGGGGAGACAGATGTTTACCTTAGTGGACACTGCCACATAATCTTGCAAAGTGGCTGTACCCATTTCTATTCCCACCAGCAATGCATGAGGGTTTCAGTTGTTCTACATTCTTGTGTTTGCTTAGAATTGTCCGTATTTTTAATTGTAGCCATTCTGGGCATATGTGTGTGTGCAGTCATATCTCACTGGGTATGCATTTGCATTTCCTTGATGAGTGCTGATGTGGAGACCATTTGGATATCTTCTTTTGTGAAATGCTGGTACTGTCTTTTGGCTATTTTTTTTTTCCATTGCAAATGTGCTCTTTCTATAAAGGTGAATATGAACGTCAAAAATCATCGTGAAGAGAAGAATGCATAGAGAGGCTGCATGTGGCAGCAGTACCCCCTGGCTAGTGGTGAGAACATAGGTGTTGGTGCCCGACGGCATGGATTTAAGTCTCAGCCTTGCCACCCACCAGTTCGGTGTTAATTAACTTTCTACTCCTATTTCCTCAACTGTAAAATGGGGATAATAAAAGTGCCCACTCACCCAGTGTGCTGGGAGGATTTGGTGACTTAGGTGTCACATACAGCACGGTGCCTGCCACATAGTAAGTGATCAGTAAACATTGACCATACTGCTGGTGGAGGTGGTGGTTGGAGGAGGAAGGGGAGACTCCCTTTGGGAACGCAGGGTATTATAAATGTGTGAGTATTCAGTCACTTTTAGCACCAAGTGGTAGAGCAACCCCCTCTTCCCACTCCATCTGTGTGGCCAAGATCTATACCAGCCAGCATGGGGCCTTGGGTTGTCTCCCTGATTCACTGGATGGCTCAACTCCTGAAGTTCTCATTCCAGCTTTGACCTGACCATTTTTTCCCTTCTGCTTTGAGTAAGGTGGATAACATGCATTTATTAAGCATCTGCTTCTTATAGAGCTCTGTGCTAGGATGTTTCTAGGGACTATTTCTAGGGCCCAAGAGTCCTGATTACAGCTCTCAGGAAACTTAACACCCAGTCTAGTACTCAGGATAAGTAGCAGCCCCATTGTTTGAGTGTCTGCTGTACTTCAGACACTGTCCTAGGTGTGTTCCTGTATTAGCATGTGTAGCTGTAACACTGTTCTTTAGAGGTGTATACCATTAACATTTGTTCTCAAGATTGGGAAATATCACTCAAGGTCACATGGCCAGGAAGTGTCAGAGCTAATATCCGAACTTAGATCCAAGCACAGTCTCTTACTGCTGTTCTGCCTCTCCTAAAACATCTGCATCACGTTTGCCACATTGACAAAGCATTAGCAGCACGTGAGCACAGACTGTAGTCCAAATGTCCCATGGTCTTTCCCTAGCCGTGCGTGCACCTTCCCCTGCTTCCCTGCATTCGGACGTAGGAGGCCATGAGCTACCTCATGATGAGATTTCCCAAACCTGTATGTATGTGCTTATCAGCTAAGCTGCAAGTTCATGTTTGGAAAGTTCTTTGAAGGCCCGAATTTGCTCCTGATAGTTGTTATTATCATGAGCAGCAGGTTGGCTACTTTTCCTACAGGGCAGAATTATTTTCAGGCAAGTGATTTTTTTTGTGTGTACTTTGTACTTAAAAGGACCAATTGCTTATTCCTTCTCCTCTCCCCCTTCACTTCTCCAGAACCACTGGCCAAAACCAGACGGGAGTTGCCTTTGTCCCTGGGTGGGGAAAAGGTACCTCATTCGTCCACGGTCCCACCACACCCTTAGCCTGGCTCGGAGCTCATTCAGCATCACACACACCCCACGCCCCACCTTTTAAACCAAGCGGGGGGTTCCCGTTTTCCTGTCCTCTGTTGCAGTTGTGCACCTGCCTGCATTTGACTGTGTAGCTTGTGGACGTTGAGAAGGGCCTCCTACGGGCTTATTGCCTTCGTCTACTCAGAAGTCTTTTCTCCAGTCCTTTTGACCATAAGCTGCTTTTTTTGCTGCTGTTGCATGTAAGCCATCCTGATCTGGTTCACCTTGTGCTGCTTTCGAGGGCTGAAGAAGCCCTGTGACCAAACGTGTAGCAGGCTGTTCAGATGCAGTGGACTGATGGCTTGAGCGAAGTCCGTTTTCCTGCCTTTTGCACACCTCCCATCCCCCAAGGCAAAGGTGGAAACCCCAGCAAGTTACATAAGTTTTGGAGCAGTGCCGACGGCTGGCTGCTGGCCCAGGCAGACTCGGCTTCGGAGCACTTGGGAAAGCTGCGCTGGCCATGAAACGTGGGCTCCTATTTAATGAGAACAATCATTTTGCTCAGCTCTGTAAATCACTATAGCAGAGTGAGATCAGGGCTGCGATCCCCTACACACGGCTGCTGGCTTCACTCTGGGGCAGTCCGGGGGCTGTCTTGTGGTAGCAGGGCACTTTATCTCACGGTTTGGCCTTTACTAAACAGGGAAGTGTGGGCAGGGCTGGAGAACAGGAATCACACCATTGTGCAGCCTGGCAGCCCTGTGGAATGGGTCGGAGAGCGGAAGGAAGGACTCTGAAAAGGAAGGGAAAGATCTCACCGGCAGCGCGAGCCAACTCCAGCCCTGCTCTCTGGCCTGCCCAGTGTCTCATCTTACCCTTCTGTTGTGTACCTTTCTTCTTGAGAGGTTTTGAAATGAATGCTTTCCTTAGCTTCGAGCCACTGTGCGGCCATGCAGTTAGCCAAACTAGCTCCAAATCACAAGTTTGGTTTGTTGAACCTGCCATTTCTGGGGTAGGAGGAAGACAGACCCAGAGACAGAGCTGGGGCCCTGGGACCTTCTGTTTTTTGGTGCCAGGAATGAGGAAATTTGGGTTCTTTGCCTGGCCTTGATACTGATTACCTAACCTTCTAGATGTGAGCAATTTAATGATTAAACTGCTGGTAGACAGATGGCAATTTGCTCTTCCCAGATTCAAAGAGCTCTCTGAGTCTTAA
Organism: Lepilemur ruficaudatus; assembly: GCA_963574885.1. Taxonomy (NCBI): domain Eukaryota; kingdom Metazoa; phylum Chordata; class Mammalia; order Primates; family Lepilemuridae; genus Lepilemur; species Lepilemur ruficaudatus. Next base: position 46,972 of record CAUYRT010045121.1, on the reverse strand, counting down.
GTTCATTTTTAATTGCACAACCACTTTGGGTGATTGGATTAGCACTTTTTAAAGTTAACGCAAACTGATTCTAGGATGTGCGTTGACGGTACTTTAGATGTCCTTGGTTCATCACGTCATTCATCTAATGTTTATCAAATGCCTGCTATGTGCAAGGCACTCTGGTCTACCAGGATAAACTCATCGCCTTGCATTTATTTCAGAGTGGAAGTGACCAAGGTGAGGTGTGCTTAGAACACAATGCCATTGAAATATTAATAGAAGAGCTGGTTTTAGACGAGGGAGTTGAAAGCGGCTTCATAGAGGAGGCTCATGTAAGTAGGATGTTAAAGGAAATGCATAGGCAGAGATGGATAGAAGGGCTTTCTTGGCAAGAAATATGGGAATGAGCAGTCTTAGAAAGCATGGGATAGGTGAGGAAATATCCAGTAGTTGCATGTAGCTGGTCATGAGGTTTGGGAGGGAAAAGTGGAAAGGAAGATAGGAAATGTTAGGGCCAGCTTATCAGAGGCTTTCTGGAGAAATTATGCTGTAAGGGATGATGTGACCATAAGGAATTTTGAGCAGAAGTGATTTCAGAGGTGTGGCCACATGAAGGATGTGTTGGGCAAGGGGAGGCCAGAACTTAAACCAGCGTGAAGGCATTCCAAGCAAGAGGTGCTGAATTCCCAGACGAGATATGATCATGTTGAAAACAGAATCCAGTTATTGTCACCTGTTGATCTTAGGCCTGAGTTACTGAGATAAAAATGATGCTATTAACCAAAATCGTGATTATTAACTGCTGTTTACTGCTGAGTGTTTACTGTGTGCCAGCTGCTTGGCTGTAGCTCTCTCATCCTCTAGGCAGTTTGCTGTCCATTTTATAGATGGGGCAGTGAGGTGCAGAGAGGTGTCACAGCAAGAAAGTAGCAGTTGCTCTGTGAAAATAGGTTTGGGTGCTTTTTTTCCTGCTCAATGGCCTTGCTATCAACCAACTAAAAACAAGTATCGATTTAGCTGCTTGTTCACAAGCTCTAAGGTGTTACCCCTCCCATTATCTCAAGAAACCTTTTTTGGTGGTGACAGGAGGAATAGATGCTGGGTTTGAGGTTTGGGGAAATCCCCAGATGGAGATGCCCAGGAAGGAGTTAGAAATGTAGATCTACTCCTAAGAAAACTGGAGGGAGGTGTTGGGGTTGCAGCTTTAGAAGTGGGGTACCATCTGCATAGAGGCATTTGTTGCAGCTATAGGAATGGATGAAATTTTTAAGTGTTATTTGTGGAAATAGAGTGGAATAAGTAAAGAGGTCCAAGGAAGGAGCTCTGAGAATTTTTAGAGTAGGCTATGAAGCTTGCATCCTCCACTGCTGTTGGGAGTGTTAGTTGGTACAACCATCTAAAACCTAGTAAAGTTGAACATATGCACATCCTAGTAGTTCTGTTGGAGCTACCCAGCTCTACTGTTGTAACATGACAACATCGATGAACAATAAATGAACATAGCTGTTTTCTTAAAAAAAAACTTTATATATGTAAATTTTTATGTGTTTACATATATATTTATATGTGTGTATCTATGTATACATACCCACACACAGTTGCTACTCATTATTCATGGATTTGTGAATTTGCATACTTGCTAAAATTTATTTGTAACCCGTAAATCAATAATTGTGGTACTTTCGTGATCATTTGCAGACATGCGTAGAGTGGTGAAGAATTCTGGCTGCCCAGTGTGCGTGTTCCCAGCTGGTGTTGCACGAGGCCACTGCTTTCTTGCTTGCTTTGCTTTCTTGTTTGAGCTGTCATGCTGTAAATAAATGTCCTTTTCACAGTCTATTTTCTGCCACATTTTTTGCATTTTGTGCTTTCAGTTGGTGATTTTGCTCTGTAAAGCTGTCCCCACATATAGTGCTGAAGTGCTGTCTAGTGTTCCAAAACAGAAGAAGGCTGTGATGTGCCTTATGATGTCATATGAAAATAAATGTTAGGTGAGCTTTCTTCAGGCATGGATTATAGCATAGTTGGCTTATGGGTTCAATGTAAACAAATCAATATATATTAAATAAGATGTTTTAAAACAGAAACACACATAAAACAAGGTTGTGTGTTCATTGGTTGATGAGAATGTCGTAACCAGAGGCTTGCAGGAACCTAACCCTGTGTATCCCCTAGGAACAGTAGTTAGTATGCACTAATTCATTGTTTGTAGTGATGTTATAAAACGTAACTACTGCAAAAACAAGAATCGGCGGCATGTGTAGTTGTGTATATATGCACTTATCTGTATTTTATATTCATATATACTTATAGGTATATATTTATGTATTTCTTTTAAGTTAGAAAAGATGAGCAGAGCACAGGGCAGAGGGCAGAGGAGCCTGTGGAAGAGTCTGTCTAACAGGGCTGGGTAGTGGGATTCAGCAGAGGTGGACATTTAAAGGACTTAGGTGATAAACCATATCAAATGCTGTAGGAAAGGACCCCGAAGCAGCCTTCGAATTTGGTGTTTATCTTCCATGCTCTCAAATTCAGGTCACAAGAGAGACATGTCCTTATGTCTCCCCTCCTCCACACTGGGTGAGAGACCCCAGTGTGCTCAGTCCACTCGTTTGCCTGTGGCTGCTGGCTCTGGCTGTGACTGTGGCTTGGTTGCTTCGTGGACAGTAGGCCTTAGCTTTCTCTAGAAAGGCAGCAAGAGAGGCTGGGGTTAGGTACTCTGGGCTTTGATGTGAACATAGCAACAACCTCTTCCGTCCAGGTGGGCTTTAAACCACATTGTTCAGTAGGCTGAGCTGGTCTTTGATCGACAGCCTTCCAGCTCAGTCTCCCTTTCCCTTCCAGTCCTCACTCCCGGTTCCTCAAACCATCTACAGGACCTCATTTCTAGCCACTTGTCAGCAAATCCCAATTTAGCTGTTTGCTGAGAAGACTTGAGATGTTACCATCATAATGTAACAGACTCTTAAAGTGCATGGAGAGCCCTTCAGGACCTAAAGGAGTTCATTTTTGGTGGTGTAATATTAAAAATTATAGATATTGAAGGAGTCTAGAATTTCAAAGCTGGTCTATTTCAGGCATCTCTCTTTTTTTTTTTTTTTTTTGAGACAGGCTTTTATTGTCTCAATCAGGCTAGAGTGCAGTTGTGCAGTCATAGCTTACTGCAACCTCAAACTCTTGAGCTCAAGAAATCCTCCTCCCTCAGCCTCCTGAGTGATGAGGACTATAGGTGCACAGCACCGTGTCCAGATAATTTTAAAAAAAAATTTATAGAAACGAGGTCTCACTGCATTGCCCAGGCTGGTCTCGAACTCCTGACCTTAGCGATCTTCCTGCCTCAGCCTCCCAAAGTATTGGGATTACAGGTGTGAGCCACCACACGTGGCCTAGGCCCCTCTTTTAATGCATTAGGAAATTAAGATTCAGAGAGTGGAAGATGCTTGAATAAGGGTCACAAAATAAGTTAGGGACTGGTCAAGACCACTGACACAGTGCTCTGCTTGTATGGGCACTGCCTGGGATGGAGCGGGGTGGACCCACCCAAGGATAGCAGAGCACAGTCGCCTAAGGAAGAGTGAACTGGGTGGCCAAAGAACAAATGCCCATTTCCAAAGGCTCGATGGCCCCAACCTTACGCTTTACCTCAATCGTTGTGAGAAGACCCTGGGCAATCTTGATTAGCCCCCTATCTTTCACACTGCGTGGAAATGCTGAAGGGCTCAGTCTAAAACTTTGAACTCCTGTAGAACCAGAAAGAATACTACAATTTACAGTTGCATTTTAGAAACCCCATTCTGCTCCTTGGGGGTTGTAGGTGAATTCTGAGATTACCTGTGGATCACAGATGCAAGGATCCATCCCTTTTCCCACCAGCTCAAAGCAATAGAATAAAAGAGTGAATATTCTCAGAACCTCTTACTGTATTACATGGGTTGGCATCAGGATTATTCTAAATTTGAGGTAGGAAACTCACCTTTGAGTCACATACTATTACACAGGCAGTACTCAGAACTCGCAGCTATCCGTGGCAGAGGAGGAAGTCACCTGTGTGACTGTGTCTGTGTTGGATAACATTTGCCTTCTGCCTCTCAAAGGGGCATTGTGGGGGTAAATGACATCATGAAAGTGCTTTGAGTTTGTCTGACTTCAGTCAGCTTCAAGTTACAATGAAGACACTATAAATGCCCTTTGCCTTGAACCCTCCAGAGGAAGGAGGGATGGGGAGTTTAAAGCAGCAGCCTGGTGCCGTGACTCACCCTCTGGCTGTGGTTTCTCCTGGGCAGGGCTCTGCTTGGGCAGCAGAAGAGCCTCGCGAGCTCCTACTTTGGGATCCTGCGTACTGTCCTGAGGAATTCTCATTGCAGTTTTCCAAAACACAAAAGAACGAGGTTCCCTCTTCTGCTAACGGAGCTGTTTAACAATTTCCAAAGACATGGAGCGCGGGTGGGGTGGGGTGGAGAGAACACATAAAGGCATTCTGTGTTTGATGTTTGGTTTTTTCCTAGGGGATGGAGGTGATCCCTCCTCTCCCTATGAAAATGGTGTGCTGAAGGACAAGAGGGTTCACACCTACTCTTTAATGTTGCATCTGCGCGAAGCCAGGAAACGTTAGAGCCGTAAGACTCCTCACACTGTGACCTGGCCACATCCTACATACATGTCAGCCTGCACACCACCTACTTAACTGTCATGCGCTTGAGATCGAGTGAGCTTGTGCCCTTTCTGCTGCTTTTGAAAGTTTCCTGAAATACTTTTCTGACTTGTACATGACTTAGATTTCTTTCTTCCTCCTTTGCATCCAGTTTTTGTTTATATTGGCTGTGACTCTGATCTTCAGTTGAAAGCTAGGGGAAGTTGCATACAGAGGCTTTCAGGATTTCTGAATATGAAATGCAAGGAAATTGCATAACATTGCAATGTTTCCTCTTCTTGTTGCTTGCTCGTTGGCCAAAATATAGTAGTTCCTTCTAGAAGCTTGAAGAAATTTGGCAGATCCTACCCTCTGATGATCTATTGTGGTCTAGAGAGTCAGTGTTATCCTGATTTGAGGTTGAATTTTTCTTGAGGTCAAACAACAAAGCTTCCTGAATTATAACTATGGCAACCGTGTTTATGTAACACACAAATCAAAATCCCAGCACGGAGTGGGGGTGGGGCACCAAATCAGTGTCAGTAACCCCAGAAACATTTTGTTCATGCTTAATTCACTGGGTCCAAAAAGAAGTTAAAATAAACGGTCTACGCCTTCACCGGATATCTGGGTGTAACCTACCACCTATGTGCTCCAGGAGGAGCTGTTTCACCTTTTCTCTTGAAATTGTATCAGCTTAATTTGAGATTTCTCACAGAGACGTGCAATAAATGGCTGCAACACTCAAATTGTGAAAGTGTTGCTGTAAGGATGATTTGCTCATCAAGGTCTGTGTGACCTGCTTCTGACTGAGACAAAGGAATGTCCATCCTATGTCTTAAGCCCCTCGTCCTTTAATCAGAAGCGGTTACTTAGACACTGAATATGTGCCTAGCACTATGTTAGATGCCCCATGGACACCTCCCCACCCTCGCCACCTTGCCCCATAGAAGACTGACCTTGTCATCAAGGGATTGATTTGGTTGGAGATTAGACATGATGAGGAATGAAAAATTATATTTGGAGGTGCTAAATTCTATGGAACAGACTGCCAGAGCAGTGAGAGGTCAAAGGAGGGAGAGGGGAAGGGAGTCTGTGGCCATCAGGTAAGTTAGGAAATCTTTGTGGAGTAGGGAAAAGGGAAATAACATTTTTGAGCACCTTCAGGCACTGTGACAACTATTTTTAATTCTCCCAATACTCCTCATTACTCTCATAAAGTTAAGAATTATTACTTAGCTCTACTTTACAATGGGAAAACAGACTCAGATACATTAATCACCTAAGGTCACACAGCTCAAAAGTGGTGGAACCAGGTCTTAATGCCAAGTCTCCAAAGCCCACAGCATCCTCCATCCATCACCTGACTCTGCCCTCATCCAAATCCATTTTCCCCTGTTCTGGAATCTGTCCAAGGCCTATACAGGTGAAAGGGACAGGCTAACAATGCTTAAACACCAAATCCAGCTAAATTCATCAGCCCAGGAATGCCTGGGCTGCCTTTTAGATGGAAGGGAGCTTGGTCCTACGTGCGAGAGTGGCACTGGGCCAGCCTCCCTGCCTTGGTGGGCCGTGAAGAGCTCCCAACTGTCAGTTGTTTATATCCAGCTGAATCTGCCGTCCTGGGACTCCATCTCACCTTCATCTCTGCTCAGCACAGCAAGTCTCCCCTGCCTCCACGTGACTTCCCTTTGAGAATTTGAAGACTGGTGTATTGTGGTATCTCAAAGGCTTCTCTTCTCCAACCAAAGTTGTGGTTTAGTCGAGCACATCTTGCCAGAGCGATGTGGACAGCAAATGAGAGCAGAGCGAGAGAGTGGAGCCTGAGAGCACGTGGCACTGATTGGATATGTGAGGTAGAAGGAAGGGGAAACTCAAGAATGGCATCAATATAGTTTCTTCCCCAACCTACTTTGTTGCACATTTTCTCCCTTCATTCTAGAATCCTCTACAAAGCTCATGTAGACTTTTCTCTCATGCCCTTTTTTTTTTTTGTATTTGTTACAACTTTTGGCTGTAAGCAACAGAAGCACAGCTAAAAAATAAAAATAAAAAGGATGTTATTGGTTCACTGTGGGAAGAGCAGGGATGAGCTTCAGATCTATCTAGATAAAAGGGCTCAAACGACACCATCGAGATCCAGCCTCCCTTCATGGCATGGCTCTGCTTCCCTTTGATTGACCTTTTCTACTCAAGGCTTTGCCTATGTGGTGGCAGGGTTGGCCTCAAAATCTCCAGGCATGTGTCCTGTTCTGCTAGCAACACAAGGCCTCATTTCCAACAGTTGTGATAAAAAGTATTAAATGCAAACATCGTTGGCCTCATTGGCCTGGGGCGAATCACAGCACTGTGGGGGGCGTAGTCTAGATCCCACAGCCAACCCTGAACGTGGAATTAGCATCAGCCCCACCCAAACCATGTGGACTTGGGAGGTGACTCCCCAAGGAAGATGAGGGTGTTGTCCCTAGCAACAGAGGGCCATGGATGCTGAGCAGTAGTAGTCACAGGTGTCCAGAGTACTTTGTCTTCCCCAACTTTACTGAGGAATAATACAAAGAAATAAGCTCTTTGTGTTCATGATGTACAAAGCAGCAGGCAGTGCTTGAACTGATGGAAAGGAAAGTGTATTTTTCTACTCATCATCATTGTCATAATCATGTTGAACAGCAAGCAGCAATTTTTATTTACCTGCAGAAAGGCTTCTGGGGCTGTCGAAAGACTCTTTATCCAAATGGCTTTGAGAGCTCAGCCATTGGGTCACTTTTTGCTGGGCCATTTTCCAAGAGACTGGCTGCATCCTAAGGTGCTTCTGGTTGCACAGGGGAGGGGACTCAATACCATCAAGGACAGGAACCCTTAGCACAGAAACTCCCTAGTGGTACCATGGGCTCTGAGACTATTGGTACCATTAGTACTAATTGGTACCATTAGTACTAAACATATTAGTACTACACCTGGTGACTGTAGAACTAACATGCAGGGGTAGAGCATAGCAAATAAATGGCTACGTCAGGGATTTTGATAGCCTGAGTTAAGCCAAATAAGACAAATCTGTTTTCTATTTTCTGATAGTAAGATTTGAATTGTATATTTCCATTCCCTTGTAAGGTAACGATTCATAGAGAATTTGCCAGATGTTGGGAAGAATGAGACACAGTCACCTGGACACGACAGATCTGGCTTACCTTTTGTCTGTCCAATGCATTGTCCTCATCAACTCCAACATGGGGATTAAAAAAAAATTTTTTTTGTTTTTATTTCGCTCTTACTCTTTCTACTCAAAAACTATTCATCCGGTCCAGACTTTTTGAGAGTACCGGTTACTGAACTCTCTTTATGTATAATTCTTCAGGGCAAGAGCGAGGTCTGGACATTTGTTCAGGAATGGGTCATTGGGAAGTGCCATCAATATACGTATTTATTGGCTTCACTTTTGAGAGAGCCTCCCTAAGACAGACCGCAGATGCAATGCTGGTCGCAAAGGAAAGGGAAAGCCAAGGGAAGTATTGCTAGCTCAGAAATAGAAAAGTAGCCACAGCCACCTTACTTCTATTCCCTTGAGCGAGTCTCATCCCTCGGACCACAGTGCTGAGAGGCACTTTTCTGATGGCAGGAGGAGGAGCCCAGCTCTGACTCCTGGAGGTGAAGACACAGCCATCTTTACTCCAAGCTCTTCAAACTGGTTTTATCCCGACATGCTTCAGATTCAAACAGTTCCTTCCCAAAAGCTTTTCCAAGTATGGCCTGTGGCACACCCGTGAAAAGAGAGTTCCTCCTGATCCAAAAAAATCATGTCGATTATTGGGTTTTATGGGTGGCATTCCACAGACCACGGGTGTCTTACTAGTAATTCCTCAGGGAATTTAAAAGTTCCTACATTTAGCCTGTCGTTTGAGTTTGCCGAATATTCGTATGTGGTGCTCTGCTGAGAAATCTGTCTGCCACACGGTCCTTGGCAACACTGACTGGCCGGTTCTCTCTGTATGTGCTCATAGTTTTTAGGAAGGATGTTTTTTGGGCATCCTGAAATGTCTCAAGCTGCTTGTGGTTTTTAGTTACTGCTGTACTTGTATTAATTGGAAGTTTGTAGAATTGCTGTTATGTTTCAATTGGGTGGAAATTTTGTTCTTACATAATGATTGCATTGTTACCATTTTAATTACTGCTTAGCTTCTTTTGCGTTCTTTGTTAATTACCAGGCTGTTTTTCCGCTGGAAGGCAGGACTGGGTGGGGAAGTTGTGTGAGGTTGTGGTTGGGTCCAGGCTCTAGTCTAAAGGACCCTGCCTAGTTCAGATCCTGGCTCTGTAACTTGCTAGCTATGTAGCTGTTAAAAAGCTAATTAATCTATATGATGACATGAAATAGAGGCTGTGGAAGTACCCCGTAGACTTGAGGATAAAATAAAATAATCCATGTAAACACTTAGTGTGGTGCCTGACACGTAATTGGTAGTGAAAAAGTGGTTGGTGGTGGGTGGCTATTTTTATTTTTGATTGCTGTTTTTTTAAAAAAGTTGAGGACCAGTGCTCTAAAAGTTGACCTTGGATTGTCTCCTTTCCTTTCCCTTAGACGTTTACTTAGTTTCAGTTGGTTATATTTCAGTGCTAATGATGTCAATGCCACGGGGTCCTACATTCCCATCCTTAGCCATGTATCCCATAGGGGATAACCTTCCACCACCAGGAGAGGTGTTCTGTTTCGTTTTTTAAACAAAAAGTTTGAAGAAAAGGAGAACGGTGATGATGATAAAAGTTAATCTTTTTAGAGTGCTCTATGGGCCATAAAATTTACCTTCTATGTTCTGTGTTAAATATTTTGTGTCTGTTATTCCGTTTAATTCTCACAATAACCCTAAGAGGGTAGGGGATGCTAGTGTCCCCCTTTTATAGATGGCAAGACTGAGGTCTAGGGTGATAAATGATGTATATATAGAACCAATAAATAATAAAGCTGGACTTTGAATCTGAGCAGCAGATCACTGCAGATCTGTCACCACTGATGGAAACAGTTCAAAAGAGCAGGCACTGGTGATGATGGCCTCATGTTGTCACACAGAGAGAGGGAACAAGATGATGTCTGATGGTGCAGAAGCAGCGTGTGCAGTGTTTTAAGATGTTGGCTTGTAGCTCTATTCAGTGTGTCTCTACACTGGTATGTCGGGGAACACCCAGGTGGGAGGGATTGAGATATCCCAGACTACCTGGAGGAAACTTCAGGAACTCCTGAAGTTTGGATGTGAGTTTAGGTAAAGATGGTGTGGTTTAGATAGGAGCATCACTTTTAAATAAATTTGTCTGGAAACCTCATTCTCTAACACCTTCATTTTGTGCGTATTTTGATCTCAAGTGTGGTATGGCCAAGTGCTAATGTAGCTGTGTATCAAAGGGAAAGGTTAGATTGTTTCATCTAATTATTGCTTTACTTATGTCTTTAATTTCTATGTTTTTTTTAAAAAAACCTCTTTGTACTTTCTCAGTATGGTTTGGATAATGGTAATAAAGGTTACCCGGGAAAAATTCTGGGAATCCAGATGACTCTGTGTATCTCTCTTCATTCTCTAGGGACATGTAAATTGAATTGGCTCAGCAGTGAACAGAATTTATTGCAAAATCACATGTTGGTGCAGAGGAAGCACATAAAGGCTTTCTTCACCCTCCTTTGATTTATTAAATTGCATTCCCATTGTAGCTTCTCAATAAGGACCCTTAGAATTACGGTGCCCTGTGATTTGTGTCAGAGACCCACTGCCCTGCCCCGCTGTTTATCTTCAGGATCAAACCCTGGTGTTCGGATAGAATGTGGAGAGTTACTTGTACATTAAATGCCAGCTGGTTGCCAGGGGTAGTGGTGAATGCTCCAGGCCTGAATCAGAAGACCATTCAGTTTCACTTTACCTCTGACTCAGGGCAAGTTCTTTCTTCCAGTGACTCACTGCCCTAGCTGCCCATGGCATCTCTTCACCTTTATCATCATCATCATCATCCTCATCCTCATCACGGTGTCTTATTTATCACGTGGTTAGTGGTTAAGTGCTTGGGCTCTGGGGACAGACGTAGGAGTTCCTGTCTGGACTCTGCCCATTTCCAGCTGTCTAACCTGAGGCAAGTGACCTAACTTTTTTAATGCCTCAGTTTTCTCATCTCTATGCTGGGAATCATTGGGCTGGTGTGAGGACTGAACAAGATAATGCATACAGAATGCTTGGCGTGGTGTCTGATGCATAGTAGGGCTTTTGTCATCACCAATGCTATTAATTATGTCTCTTGTGATTATTCCTTAATGACTCTTAGATGGACCCTGAAAAGATAAAGCAAACACATGTAATTTCTCTTCTCTGGAAGCATATATTTGAGAACAGATATTAATTGGCATAAACATTTAACAAATATTTATGTACAACATTTAGCAGGAACAAAGTATATAAAGCCAGAGGGCTGAGACACTTTAATATGGTAGGCTTTAGAGTACTCTGGCTCAGCAGGACAGAAAGACTTTAGCGTAAGCCGAATTGTTGAGAATATGCATTACCTGTTTCAGTCTTCCCAGGAACATTGTTTAGTGACCCTTGTCCCCTCAAGTTGATCCTGGAGAGTTGGGTTCTGTCCTGTTAAGGTAGACGCTCTTGAGAAGCTCACCAGGAAGCTTGCAAATCTGAGATACTCTGCTAATCATAAGACAAAGCCATGGTTAAAGAGACCTTTTATTTCAGGACACTGCTCTTGCCTCTGAACATCAGTCTGATGCTACTGGGCATCTATGAGATCTATCGAAGAAGGACTGCGCAGAGCACACTGACCATTTCTAAAGGGTGAATTGGATGCCCTTTGCTTCTGCCATTATAGAAAGTGTTTACGAACCATAGTATCTACCACCGGAGTGGCTTGGTAGTTGTTTACATTTGCCACTGCCTGGAAAGGTAAAAGGGGATTGGAACATCGCTGTAGAGCCAAAATAGAACAGCACACCACTTACAGCTCTGTGTCCTTAGATAAACTGTGTAACCTCGCTGGGTTCTGTGTCGGTCAAACTTGAATAACACTAGACCTAATCCATGTGGTAATTACAAGGATTAGAGGTTGTCATGTATGGCTCTTGGTCAGTGCTAGGTAAATAAAGCCATTCCTGCTTAGTGCTGTCACCGTGCCACCATCTGGCCTCTGTGATGCTGAGCTGCTCCCCTACCCTGGGCCTTCCTCATAGAGCCTTTTAGTCATGCAGTCCTGGTGAGCATGGCTTGTTAGCTAATTTCAAAGCTCATTCTCTTTGGCTCATTTACCAAAAGCAGACAGAGATTAATGGCCTGGCCTCAGAGGATCGGGCAGGCACATGTTTCTGGTGCCTTGGCTCATTGGTCATGCTTCCCCAGTTCAGGGAATGCTTGGGTGTCCCAGGAAGAGGTCTCCCGAGACTGAGGAAACCTTGAAAGTAATTTGGTGTAAACTCACCTCCTAATTAGGGAGGGCCAGAAGCCCTACATTTTACTATTCCTTCTGAATTTTGCCATTTATAAACAGAAGCAAGTTTCTCTTGGATAGAATGTTTGAATTTAATGGGAGAAATACAGGGATCAAGTATGGCTGAAAAAAATACTTGCCAAAATATGATCTTTTCCTTTGTACTTACCTTATCCAGCTTCCCAAGGTCCATGAATGCCAGTCACCATGGATCACTGGTCCTAGCCATCGCAGGGCTGCTCACGTCACTCACAGGCCACAAGGCCCTGCGGGGTCATTCACTGCCCCCCTCCCTGTCTTCATCTTCTGCCCTTCTCTGCCCTGCCCCGATCGCCAACCATGCTGGCCTCTTCCCTCGGAAAAGCCACGCTTTTTCCCATTTTGAGGACCTGCATTTTTTGTTGGTGCTGGCGCCCAGATCTTCCCAAGAAGTCCCTCTCTCATCATTCAGGTCTCCTGCAGATGTCGCCTCTTCAGAGAAGCTTTTCCCCACCTCAGGTCCCCAACGCCCCCCCCCCTTTTTTTAACTTTCCCTGTTGGACTTACCAGTATTTGAAGTAATCACCTTTGTGTATCTGCTTATTTCTGTTTTCTTCACTGATGGGAAAGTTCCATGAGAGCAGAGGTCATGGTTGTCTAGTTCATCTGTATTCTCAGCACCTAGAACACTGCCTGATTATTGTAAGCACTCAATAAATAAGTGTGAAATGTGTGAATGAATAAACAAATTAATGAAAGTTGCACACAACTTTGGAAATTACCCATTCAAGAAGTCTTCAAAGTGTTCAAAGCCAGTATCCCCGTGTTCGATAGCCACATAAGTAAAACCAGTAAAAGCAAAGGGAGGGGACGTTTGGGCACCTGGGGTCTTAGCTTCTCTCCCAACTCCTTGGGCTGTCCTTGTTTGTACAGGTGGTGTGGTGCTCAATTTGAAAACCGTGATCTAGTCCAAGTTCTTCATTTAGGTGGATGATGGAGATGTTGCTGAGGGAGGACAGGCAACTGTGTCCTCTCTGTCACAGGTAGAGATCAGCACAACCTCTGTGGCAGCCTCCGCCTAGACTTTGTGGTGATTTTTGTCTTCCCCCCAAATTCCATGAGTATGAAGCGTTTCTTTTCCTGGTAGTGTAACCCAAAGCACTTGCTTTTGTGTTCTGCTGTTTCAGTATATTTCTTTTTCACAATCTCATTTGATGCTCACAGCAGCCCTGGAAGAGGTAGGCAGAGTAGCCATCACCACCCTCATTTTGTAGATGAAGAAGTTAAGGTCAGCAAGATGAAATTACCAGTGGTGAACCCCAGGCCAGAGTCAAAATCTCTTGACTCCCAGTCACTAGGACTTTTAAGTGTGTGCACTGACGTCTTTTCATTCATCAGACAGTCCTCGTTGAGTGCAGAAGCCTGTTCCCTTTGTCCTCATCTTTCTGACCTTCAGTAAGTGGCTGTGCAGCTTCAGTCTTCTTTAGAAAATTAATAATGCAATGGGGTGATTTGTTACATTTAGAGTGTGATGATTCGAAGACCTTCTTGGGTGATTCCTTCAGTTTACAGATCAGGCAGTAGAGACCCAGAGAGGGTAAGACTCTCTGGGTCTTACCCAGGGCCACAAAGGGCCAAGTGGGACCCATTGCCCAGCTCTTGACCAGCTGTTCTCAGTCATATTTCTTCACAGGTAAAAAACCCTTTTGGGGTTTCACAGCTCTGTTTGCAGAGATGCTTGGTTAGTTCCTTTAGGGGCTGAATAAGTGGTTCTGAATTGGGAGTAGCCATTAGAATCACTTGGGAGATACGTATGTATTTTAAGTTACGATGATCAGCTTCATGCCTTTCTATACCCACAGAACCTTAACCACCAAAGAAGGATTGGGGCAGGATGATTTATTTTTCTTTTCTAAGGCAGAGGTTCCATCTTATTTAGTAGCGACAGCGTATCAGGGATGGGCAAACCGTGGTTCACAGACCAAATCCAGCCCACCATCTGCTGTGGAACAACACGTGAGTCAAGCATAGCATTTACAGATGGACATTTGCAATTGATTTGATGATAGGGAATATGAACTTTGAACCCCATCTATGCTAAATGTCATCCTCCTTCTAAAAAAATCCATTCTTCTGATTGGTAGACTTGTATTTTAAAAAAATATGCACAATTATTATATTTTGAATTTTGTCAAAAATTTTACAGAAATTTGTTTTCTCACTTATTATATAAGTACTTACATGATGTCATTGATTTTCGTTTCTTAGCCCACAAAGCCTAAACCATTCACTATCTGGCACTTTATGGAAAAAGCTTGTTGACTCTTGCAGTATGCCGTTGTCGATTGTATACTGGGGCATTTTCGTTTTCTATATTGGGGCACTTTATGTTTTTATGATTTATATAAAAATCATTTAATGGGCTTTCTTGTAAATGTAATGTATGTCCCTATAACATTAAAAAAGTAAAAAATATGTACTCTCCTTCCCCAATGTGAGCAGTTAACAGTTTGTTGTGACTTTGCCACTACCTAGCTGTGAGACATTAGTTAACCTCTTTCAGCCTCAGATTCTCCATCTGTAAAACAGTGATAAACTGGGAGGCCGAGGCAGGAGGATGACTTTAAGTCAGGAGTTCGAGACCATCCTGAGCAAGAGCAAGACCTAATTTCTCTACAAAACAAACAAACAAGAAAAACAACAACAACAACAACAGAAAAACTAGCTGGGTGTGGTGGCTCACACCTGTAGTCCCAGCTTCTCAGGAGGCTGAGGCAGGAGGATGGCTTGAGCACAGGAGTATGAGGTTGCAGTGAGCTATGATGATGTCACTGCCCTCTAGCCGAGATGACAAAGCAAGACTCTCAAAAAAAAAAAAATAATAATAATAACAGCTCCTGCTCTACAGAATTGTGTAAATTATTTGAAATAATTCATGTAAATTGCTTAGTACATTGCCTGGTACACAGTTAATGCTTAATGGTTTGTAACTAATTTTTAAGATTTTCTCCTTTTTGTTTATGCACACATCTAAGTTTGTTTTTTAAAAAAGATGAAATACGATTTTTACATAATAAAGTTTCACGAAGGATTTTGGCATACACATACTTAAGAATAGCTCAAGTCAATACTGAGAAGTAGATAATCATTGGAGGGGTACGTACTTGGGGACCAGGAATTGCCTTCCATCTTATAGCACAAACTAGGGAAAAGGGGGAAGGTACTGGTTTTCTACAGTGAACGTGTAGCGTGGTATAAAGTGCACACAAATAAATTTTTATTTCTGTTTTCCAGGTCTACAACTCGAACAAAGACAGTCAGAGCGAAGGGAGTGAGTATGCTTGGGTGATTTGCTACAGCTGGGGTTGGGTATGGGCCTTAAGAAGTTGCTGCTCCGGGGATGCACCACCAGGAGGTGCTGCGGGCATGTTGGGTTGGCCCCGTTTTCTGAGTGCGGTGATCTCAGCTTCTACCCCGACTTTCTACCAGTGACTCCAGAGGGACCTTAAGGACGCCTGGCTGGCAAGGCTGTCATGACACCTTGCATTTAAATAGCCCTTCGCACTTGACACAGCATCCTCGCGTACATTATCTCACTTAATCCTAGGTCTTCTTAAGACTATAGCTCCCATCACTACGCACAAGTCACTTAAATACAGTGATGCCCAACTTCCCCAGAGCTTCATCCTGGGGGAAAGCCAGCGTTGCCCTGGCCTCCTGGGCAGTCTCCGTCAAAGGACTGGAGCGGCACTGTCGTAGGTGATTTCTTAGTGACTGTTTTCTTTCTAGTCTCTATAGGAGGAAAGAGTGGTGATGGGGAATTCTAGAATAGTATTCTGCTTTGATGGAAGTCCCCGGAAGCCTCTGTGGGGTATACGGTGCTGTTGCCCGGCTGCTGGCTCTGAGCACACTGGTCGATCATGATTTCCAAGGGCACCAGTAACCTTGTAAAGGCAAAAGGACTAAAATGAAACTGCTACTAGTCACGTGTTTGGGCTGATTCCCTCCTTGATGCACAGGAGAAAGGACAGATTCTTTCCAGGTTGCTGCGAGAGTATAAAGGAAATCCTGTACCCTTGCCTCAGATTGGCTTTGTAAAATCCACTTGGAAAAAAGGATTCAAAAGTAGTCCTACTGTGAATTCCGGTAGTGTTAGCAAAGTCAGTCAAACAGTGCCTTTTCATGTGGACAAAAGGGTAAGCTATTTTTTGGTGAAAGTTATTATAGAACAGAGATTTTTCCTCCTTTCCTTCCCTTTAAAATACAACTTTTACTAAAATATCAAGTCATTTGAAATGGCTGTTATTGATAGGTCTGAGAGGCTTTTATGAGAGGAAGAAATGGTTTTTTCCCCTCAAAAATTGAACAAGGGAAAATTTTTTACTATTCCAGGAAACAAAGTCATTCCCCCACCTCCCCTCCCCAGTCAGATAGGATTATTTTGGAACGTCTGAAGTCAACTCTGGCTGAGGCAAACGTTACAGCAGTAACTGTAACGAAGGAATATGGGAGGCTGTAAGGTCACTCACGGTAAGGTAGAAGAGCCGGAGAACCAGGCTTGAAAACAAACCTGCTCTGGAGACCCAGGAACCAATGAGGAGGGTCTTCTGGACAGTGTTTGCAGGCTGCTCAAGCTCTGCTGATTATAATCCTTGCCTTGCCCTTCTGAAGATTCAGACTCCCAGAAAAGATAGCATCAAGTTGGTCTAACTTGGGCCCACCCAGGAGAAAATCGCATGCCTCGATAGATAGACAGGTTGAAGAGTCCTGAACAATCCATTTGCATAGAGTTTCTTATGGAAACACAAAATGAGAGCAGAGTAGTTTCCCAGAGGGAAATGAGGGAAGCCACCAGGACCAGAGGGGATGGATGCCCAGCAGGCTACACTAACAAATGCCCACAGCAGGCCCCAACCTGTGACACTCTGCTTCCATAATAAAGGGCCCAGAGCTGTGGGGGAGGAGATGCATGTGAGTGGTAACCCCTCCCACCCCAATAAGTTCACCTGTAACTTGTGAGCTTTGGAACCTGCTTCTCTCTGCTTGAGATAAGTGCCAGTAGATTTGAAGGACAGCATGATTCTCTTTTTGAGTGTGCCACCTGGTTCTGCCATGTCTGCCAGACATTTTGGGAGTATGTTTTGGAAGCCTTAAAAAAGTGACTATCCTTTGACCTGACAGCTGTCCTAAAGAAAAAGAGTGCAAAAGATGTTTGTGCAACAAAGAAATTCTTTGGAGCATCGGTGATAACAACAAAGAATTAGGGGCAATTTAAATATCCAGTGGGGAGCTGGTTAAGTAAACTATGGAACAGCACACCACCTTCAAAAAGAACAAGGCGGGTCTAGATATATTTGCAGAAATGGCATCCACAGTATATTGTTCATTGAATTTTTTAAAAATTAGGCTATTGAACAATGTATATTATATAAATTATTTATATAAATATCTGATTATAAATGTAAATTATTTGATTCATCTAGATGTTTGATAGAAAAAAGTCTGGAGATTAATTTATTATAATCAAAATCTTAATTGGGATGGAGGGTGGATTATTGGGAGTCATTGGCGAGCTTCTACTTTAAATATTTCTCTGTAGTTTTCAGTGTCAACTATGAGCATGTATTTTCCAATAATAGCTATTAAAAAGTAGCATTAGGTGACCACTTACTATGTCAGACACTAGGGATGTTTTTACATACATTAGCTCATTTAATGCTTGCAACACCCTATGAGGTAGGTACTTTTGACCTACTTTGTAGCTGAGGAAATTGAGGCCAGTAAGCTCAGGGGACACAGTTTAGGCTCAGTTCTTACACCCAAAGCTCTACTGTTAAACGCAAGAATATTCTACCTCCCTTAAGAGAAGAGCCCTACAAAGAGTTCTATTTTAGAAAACAGAAGTAGTTTGCTTTTTGTATCCCGCAGAGCGAGGAGAGCTGCTTGCCATGGGTGTCTAACAATTCTTCAAATGCTTACCCTTTCATCTAGCAAGCAGGAGGGAAAAAGATGGGTTAAAAAATATTGGCCACTTTTTCAGGAATAGTTTAGACAGGAATTATTTTTCCACGGTATTATTATTCATTGATTTTCAAGCTGGCAAAACCAGAGGAGTGGTCTGCATTGGTGCTTCCTCACCTTGTTTGACATTCAGACCCCTGTTTCACATCGTGCCAGTCCTCAGCTCCCCCTCCCCCGTGAGGCTGTACTCCTAGTATCTGCTGATGACAGGAATTTGTGATTTCACCCCATACTCACACCCATCGGGCTCAGCTGTCACAGGTGGCACTGTTGCCCAGGGTCTGGATTGTTCTGCAGCCCTCTTTCTGTTTATGCCACAATCGAAAGTCAGTCCGATATGAATTTAAGAGTGGCACATTGCTCCTTTCACCAAATGTACAAAGTCCAGATGTCTAGCATTTTCCTTTCTAGAAAATGTTTTGGTGGGAATTCAAATGCAAACATTTTATCACAGAGCCAGAATGTTTTAAAGGAGAAGATGGCAAAAGGAAATTCCTTTGGGGACGCTTCCGAATGTGTTGCTTTCATCTTGAAGTTTCTCTCAGGGCACACAGTGCCTGTAGGGTATAGGACAGGGCCGTAAATAATGTCTATCAGCTGCTGGTGTTTTCCAAGTGACGCAGTTGCCAGGGAGAGGACGGCAGCAGATAAATACATGCACATTTCTTTGCAGAGCCTTTTCCTCTCCTCTGTTTTCCTCTGTTCTTCTCTGTTCTCAGTTTGCGTCTCAGATTCAGAGGATTGAATTCATCACACTCCCCTGTGCAGGGGGGCACGGTATCTTCACAGCTTCCTTGATTTGATGCCTTTGTTCATCGTTTCATTCTGTTTCATTTCGTTTATTCATTTAATTCTTTTCCCTGCTCTTATTCCTTTCCCCCACTTCAGGCCATCCTTCTAATGTACACTTTTAAAATCTACTCTTGGAAAATGTGTTCTCTTTTACCTACCTGTGCTCTTCAGGTATATAAATGGGACGTGTCTTGGTCACAGTTACTCACTTTGTTCCCTCTGTGTTGTGTTAGGAGCCACGCATGTCACTCTGGGCGTACTTCAGGGTGTACCCACTGTGTATGTGTTTTTGTAGAGATGTGCTCCATCCCTCATGCCCCCAACTCCTCCTCCTCACTAGCCACACTCCAGTGAACGTCTGTGCACTTGTCCTCCTGGGCGAGAATTTCCTTGGGAGAATTGTTGGTCAAAGGGTGTGCTTTCCAGGTCTACATGCAAATGGCTCCGTTCTTGCCAACTCCCACCGTTGTTCCACTTTCTGTTAATAATTTTTTGCCAGTCTGATAGGTACAAAATGATAGCTCATTGTTATTTTAATTTGTATTTCTCTGATAATTAATGAGTTTGAGCATCTATTCAATGTCTGTGAGCTTACTGGGTTTCCTCTTCTGCTAATTGCCCAGTTCATGTTCTCGGCCCATTTGTAAAAAAAATTTCAGTGATCATCATTTTCTTGTTGATTTGTAGAGTTCCTTCTATAGTCTAGATATTAATCCTTTGTGAGTTGTAGATATTTTAAAATTATGTTCCAATCTTGTCATCCGTCTATTAATCTGTGTGTTCTTCCTTGACTGTGAAGCCTTTTTATATTTTCAAATTCTTTCTTTTTTTTTTTTTGGCCTTCTGGTTTATGATTTTCAAGTATTTTGTAGAAGTACTTTGTATTTTGTATTTCAAGAAGTACTTTCTGACCCATGTCACAAAGAGATGAACCTATATGTTCTTTAATTGGCTTTATGAGTGTGTCATGTTTAAGTTCCTAATCCAGCTGATATCTGCCATTGCATGTGATATTTCCTGAAGATCCAGTTTTATTTTGATCGATGTGAAGGTCAGTTTTCCCACCAGCCTGTTATAAACTATCCATTCTTTCCCGCTTACCTGCTACAGAAGGGAAGAGAGAAATGGGAATGCAGATAGTGGAGAGGAAGAAGGTATGGTTTATTGCTTCTTAAGCTGCTTTACTGAGGAACTGATCACTGCCAGTGTCAATTATCTAGTCCTCTGATACCTGTCATTGATTCGCCTCCTTTATTATTAGAAAGAACGGGACTCTGCCCTGTGCAAGAGCCCTTCTCCCATCCTGCTCTCTGTGGCCCTCTTTGCCATCTTAACGCATAGCTCCTGCGCCTTCATGTCTTGCTGCTGGCCTTACATTTGGCTGCAGTTGTGAGATTCACTCCCCAAAGACTCTGAGAACTGGTTCATTTTCCTTTGAAATGAGCCCAGGTCAGAAGCGGGCAGAGAAGTCAGAAAGTGGCCTGTTCTCACGCCAGGCTGCTGGTGTCCTGTAGTCCCACCCGAGGGAAGGTTAGAAAGCCGAGAACTTGTCTGGGAGGACAGAACCGTCCAGTGTGAGAGAGTAAGGGAAGGGCAGGCTTTCATGTTGTGTGAGTTGGTCTTTTCCAAGTTTGACATTTTAAATAAATAACAAATGTCACTGCCTACTTCACTCTAAAAAGATTAGCCTTGTTTACAGGAATGCTTCCCTCCTCCTGCTGCTCCAGCTGTTTGCAAGCTGGAGTCTGACAGATGGAGGCAGGGAGGGCTCAGTCTCCTAATCTTGACTTCATAGTGCCACTTCTTTCAATGTGGGTATTAACTCAAATCCCATAGGTTAATTGGGATATATATATATATAAAACTTATGGATATAATTGGGAGATAGATAGATATGAAGGAACATGCCCAGGTTGCTCCAGGCGCGCCTTTTCACACATGTCAGGCCTGGCTCAGCACTGCCCACCTGCCTTTTCACGACAGCATTGCTGTAGTTCACTCTGCTTCCACACTTCCGCTCTTCTTGAGCAGTTCCCAGTTGGCTCCTACCTGAATCCTTCGCTAGTTGAAGCTGCGGGAGTCCAGGCTTTCTGTAGCTCTTCATTCAATGAATACCTCCGGGAGTCCTTAAGGGGAGGTGGCCCTGAGCTGCGTGAGTCCTGAGGGGTAAGGACACTGACAAGCAGAACACATGTCTTTGCCCTTAAAATGTATATGGTCACTGTGGAGGTTCAGACCACTGGGTGACAGTAGACAGATGGCCCAGTTACATTGTATGGGTGTCTGTCATATGCATGCTATCTGCAGATATACCCAGTGTGCAGATAAAATGCCCAGAGCTAATGGATTTGAGAGTGAGCTCTCAGAATGGGATCCCATGAGAGCTAGAAACACTTAAAAAAAAAAAAAAAATAGAAACTTTCTACCTTCCACCCTCCCCAGAAGAAACTATAACAGCTCCTCTTTGCTTTCAAGTCTAAATCCCTTCCATTCCTTCCAGTTCGTTTTAGATCTAGTGCTTTTATAAGACTCCTTTGTAACTGAATAATGCTGAAGGACCCAGTGCAATGTGCCAGTTTGTCATTTACACTGGGAGGTGGGGGCAGAGCAGTGAGTACAGAAACAGTGCTCTGCACAGAGCTGGAGTTAGGACCTAGTCGTCTGCAGGGTCTGGACGTTGAATCTCTGGACCTCACTCCTAAGCAGGTTTAAAAACATGTATTTTCTCTTGTTACAAAAATAATACGAACTCACCTTAGAATACTGAGGAAATACAGCAAAACGATTTTCAAAAATTCAGTTAAGAAAGCATCTGTCCTACCATTCCCAGAGATATTTCCTTCTTGCTTTTCTTTCACGATGTCGCACAGGTATTCCGTCAATGTCAACATATATTTTGACTTAATTGACGTCGTACTGAATATGCTTATTTGCATTCTGCTTTAAAACATTTACAAGTGTTTTTTCCATGTTGAGAAAATTGTTTATAAGTCTCATTTGTAATGGTTGTTTAATATTCTGTCACAGGATTATATCCTAATTTGTTGGACCATTTCCTGTCATTGGACTTTAATGTCCCTTCCGGGTTTTTGCAAAATGAATAACGTTGGCTTAAGTTATTCATAACTTTATACATAGATTAAAGACTCTTTGGGTGGATGCTGCCGTGTCGATTGGAGAGTGGTTTTCCATGGAGGGGCCTATGTGGACAGTGTAGGTGAGCATCCGGGCTCGGAAACCTTGGAGGGGCGCTGGGCCTCTCTGAAGTTTCCAATTCCTTTTCTGTAAAACAGGGATGATAATTCAAGGAGGGTAGATACCTCATACATTCATTGTGAGGGTCAAAGTTCAGCATAGTGTTTGGCATGTTAGTTGGTAGGTACCTAACTGCTCTTGGTTATTATCCTTTTCATCATCTGGCCGTGTCTGTTACTCCCTCAAAAAAGGGAAAAGTCCACTGGAAGGAAAAGCCTGCTGGATCGGCAAAAAAGGGAGCCAGGAGAAGAAAGGATGGAGACAGACAACACTCATGTGCTATTTCTCAGTCTTGGTGCCTTATGGATGTTAGCTCATTTCTTCCTGTGACTGTACTTCTCAAAGTGGGACAGGCACACCGCTGGTGGTGAACAAGACCATTTGACACAGTGCCAGAAAAATAGTTTGACCATTTAGGTTCATATATTTATTTTAATGTACACTGGAGGGGGACAGGTACTTGTAACTCCCCTGATTTTATGATGTTCTCACCAAGCACAGGGGTCTACTTTTTCAGTAAAGGGTCAGATAGTAAATATTTTCAGTTTTGTGGGACTATTCAACTCCACTGTCGTAGTGTGAAAGCAGCGAGAGATATGGAAATGAATGGGTATGGGTGTTTGTCAATAAAACTTTATTTATAAAACAGGCCATGGTGACTCTGGCCCAGGGACTGTAGTTTTTTCACCCTTGCCTGGCTTAATACAAGGTTAAGTTTTTAAAAATTAGTCTATGTAAGATGGCAAGAGGTTTTGGGAGAGAGCATGAAAATGTTACACGAAAGGCTGCCGTTGGCAGGAATACTGTTCACGCAACCGACTTTACAAATGAGCTCACAGGCTTTAAAGAGATCAAGGAAGCATAGTTGAGACCTCATGGACCTCATGTTCAAACCCGAGCCTGCCCGATTGCCAAGTTAATTTTTTTCACCTGCTACTCTTGATAAGTATGAAATCTTTGCTGTGTTCTGCCATCTTGTCGTATATGGCCAACCCAGTGGGGCTGGAAGGAATTTCGTCATTGGCTTCCAGCATCCAGCCCCCGGGTACCATGCTGTGTTTCTTCTCAGGGAGCCTCCTTGCTGGGAACCATCAGTGGCTCCTCAAGTACCTGTGCACAGGTGCTGGGAGAGCACGGGTCACGTAATTCTGTGACTCTGGCTCCCAGGGTTGGACGCTTATAGTCCACCACCCTCACACGGGGAGTTGGCAACACAACAAAAGCCACTTGATACATTGTTTCTGTCACATACACTGAGCATTCTTCAGGCTGTCACTCGGAGCAAACTCCCTGATAGTGTTTTATTCAGGCTTATCTTGTTTTATGAGGACAAGATTGAGGACCAGGAAAGGAGATTGAGGAGGGGAGGCATGATGGGACATCATTACCGTCGCTCTGTGCCTATTGCCATGCCTCTGATTGTACCTTCCCTTCATCTCTGTGCCTCAGCCTCCCTTGATCTGTCAAACGGAAAAGGAGATTTATTCTTGAAGATCGCAGGGAGAGCCTTGATGATAGGGGCATGCAGGCCACTATTTTTAAAAGATTTCTAAAGCTTTCAGCCATCACCAAAGGTTTACAGTCTTATGAAAGCAGCAGAAGACAGAAAAGAGGATTTTTTTTTCTTTTACTTCTAGTCACCTTCAGCCTTTTGCTGTCAGAACACCCACAGTTGGGAGGAAGGAGGAGGCAGCCGCTGGTAACCAGGATCCTTTTGGGATCAGAGCCATCCAGAGTCTGCCAGGTTTCTACTGGTTGGTGGCTTATAAATAGAACATTTCCCCTTTTAAACCTGAGAAGGATGGGAGGCATTACCGGGCACGGCGGCCTGGCCTCCTGTGCACTGGCCCACGAGGCAGTCAGCTGAGCGCAGCGTCCCCTCCAGCTTTCCACCCTCGCCTGCCAGGCCTGGGCTGACAGAGGACAGGCGCTCTCGCTCCCTCCCTCACCTGCCTGCCTTCCAGCTCCTCCCGCCCCCAACCCACCCGCCTGGGCCCTGTTTCTTTCCCCCTTCTCCTCCCTTCCGTACCGTGCAGTTTCTGTGGCCACCACTTTCATCTTCTGAGCCACAGGCGGGGGAGAGGGTGTAATTCTAGCTCGCCCTAGGTGCTGACTCTCTGCACCTGGCTTTTCGTTATGACTCGCGTGTGTGACACAGTTGCTGCGGCCCAAATCGAGCTCGAATTATATTTAGTTGAGCAGTAACACCCCAGCTCTAGAATAGCCCCGGCTGGAGGGGAAGGGGCTGGGGAGAGAGGTAGGAGAAGGAAGGAGCAGCTTGCTTTCTCAGAGACTCTGTTATTTGGGTTCCCAGCTATGTTGTTCGGGGAGACCCTGCCCCCCCAAAGATATGACTGGTGGTGGTGCTCTTTGGACTTGCCTTGCTATCAGAGGCCTTTCTGCTTGTCCTAAAAGACACTTAGCGGATCCCTCCTCTCTCAGACGGCTTTAGACTGACAGGTGCAGCCAGTGTGTGACTTTGCCATGGCCTAATATTCCCCTTTCCCTCAGTGACGTGGGCTCTGTACCGACAGCAGGCTGCAGCCTGGGCAGGTGTGAGCGAGCCCTTGGCATCCCAGTTTGGGCTCCAACCAAGCAACAGTGAGAAGGTTCCTGGCTGTATCTTTAACTCCTAAAGCCCCATGCAAGGGGTTGTTGAGACAGAGACTGAAAGATTTCCCCCTGCCACCAAGTGCAAGCTTCCAGTTATTATAGTTAATATTTATTGATCACATACTGTGTATTTGGGCAGTGTGCTGTTTGACATACATGATACCATCGGAGTCTCATAAGAACCCTATGACGTAGGTAGTATTATTGACCCCATTTACAGATGTGAAGGCTGTACTGAGGCTTCATTCTGAGTGCAAACTTGTGGTCACTCAAGGTCATTCTTTTCCATCCCTATCGGAGTGGTCAGAGCATGCAACCCACATTCAGCATAAAGTTCTGTTATCCACAGCAGGGTGGTGTTGAGTAGTGGTTAGGAGTGGCAGCTCTGGAGTATTGCACACATGGGCTCGAATCTCAGCCTCATGACTTAATGAATGTGTGACTTTGGGAAATTAATTTCTCCGGGCCTCTGCTTCTTTATCTGTAAGCTGGGAAAGCTTTAGTACATAGATCCTTATTTTGGGGGGAAGATTAAGTGAGATCAGATGGATGTTCTTCGCTCAGTGGTGCCTGGTGTTATCGGCAGACATTAAATGTTGCCTTCTGTTGTTATTATCAATAACATCATCATTATCCCCAACCAGATCCTATTTATATAAAAGTGAGACACCGTGCAGTCTCTTTAGAGTCCCTCAGAATGCCTTCACATTTAATTTTCACGACACCTGCATCCTACAGGTGAGGAGAATGGGTCAGAGAGGCCAGGTGTGCCCACCTCACACAGTCAGCCTGTCGTGACATGTGGGCTGAATCTTAGGCCTCTGGTTCCGAATGCTGTCTCTTGCCCTACCCTTTGCTTTCTCCAAGTGTGCTGTGACCAAAAAATATCTCAATCAAACCTTGGGCGTGTCAAGGTGGGAGGACAGGTAAGTAAAGGCAGGAAAGGGATCTTGAAGGGCAGAGGCGGTCTCTGTCTGCAGCGCTGCCACCTTCAGAAAGCTGGTGAGGATCTTTTTTGGTTGATAATTCAGTTCAAAACTAACCAGGCCTCAAGGCAGAAAGGAATCGAGGCCACTGGAGTATAATTCATTCTTGGGATGAGCAGATCCCCATGTCGGAGACAAATGGTCCTGATTAGGCTGGTTGGTGTTCCTGCAGTGTGCATTAAGCCGTGCTCCTGTGCTGCTGTCCTGATTTGGAGTTTTAAGGTGGACTGGGAGATTGTGGATGTAAGAGCCCACATGGAAACCTTTCTTCCCTCCCACTCAGATACGTAGTCCTCAGCCCGTGCTATGCAAGAACACTCTCTACAGCTGTCTTAGAGCCTCCTTGGCTCAGGCTGAGAGCTGGGAGGTTTCGTCCAGACCCGGAAAGGATTTTGTCTCTTTTCCTACTACCTATTTTAGTTTCTTTACTGTGTATCTCCTTCAGCTTGTTTTTCTGTGTGTTTGCCCCAGAAGCCATGACAAAGGAAAGAGGTGCCTATGTACCTCGCAGGCTGGTGAAGAAAAGTGTGATGAGCTGTATTCTGGCTGGGTGGTCGGGATGGATGAGATCCCTGTCGGTCCTGCCTGCCTCGTGCTTTCCACCGCAGGGAGCCTGAGCTCTGTAAGGTACCATGTGTTCGGCCAGCTGCTCCCCACTCAAGGCTCGGGCATGGGGACTTTTTACCTGTTGGGTCCTGGTGTTTCAGCTGGTGAAAATGTGCTTCGTATTTATTCCTTCATTTGGGAAATATTTACTGAAATACAGTAATGAACAAGCAGATTGCTCTCGTGGAACATATACTATTGACAGAAACTGACAACAGTCAGTCAGCAAATAGGCAAAGGTATAATTTCAGGTGGAGAGAGATACTGGAGGAGATAAGAGTCCCGGGATAGAGAATAAGGGAAGGG
This sequence comes from Lepilemur ruficaudatus, assembly GCA_963574885.1. Classification (NCBI taxonomy): domain Eukaryota; kingdom Metazoa; phylum Chordata; class Mammalia; order Primates; family Lepilemuridae; genus Lepilemur; species Lepilemur ruficaudatus. Next base: position 20,347 of record CAUYRT010045121.1, on the reverse strand, counting down.
GTAGCTATTAAATATTTTAGATACCCGGAGCAGGGATGGCTTCTCTAAAGAGGTGACATTTGAGAAGAAACTTGAGCTAAAAGGAGGGAGGGAGGCATGTCAGCAGTTGGCAGGGGAGTGTTGCCGACAGAAGGACTGGCAGGTGCAAAGGCCCTGAGGTGGAGGGAATGAACTAGTTGTGCTCTGGGAATATCAAGAGGTCATTTGTGCCTGGATGGGAGGAGGAGGCTGGGGCAAGGCCATGCGAGGCTGGAGATAAGATGGTGTTCTTAGCCTCGTGAGAAGTCATTGGAGAGTTGTGATAACATGAATGACGTGAGCTGATGTATGTCTTTAAAAGATGACTCTGGCTACTGGTGGAGAGAAAACTGTAGGGGGCAAAAGTAGAAGCAGTTGGGAGACTATTGCAACAGTCCGGGCAACAGGGGATTGTGGCTTGGATCAGAGTATTAGCAATGGATATGGGGAGCTGTTGGATTCTAGGTATGTTTTTAAGTTATTACTGACAGGCTTGGCTAACAGATTGGATGTGGGGTATGAGAGAGGCAAGGAATCAAGGATGACTTTATTGGAACAGGATGTGTTGCCCGTGGAATGTGGTACCCCCCCATCTTGTTCTTTCAGCCAGGTTGAATATAGTACCTGGTCTGGGACACATTAGGACATTAGCTCCCAAATGTGTTTTGTGTGTATTACCTTCATGAGTGTTCTTACATATACATATACCACCTTTACTGTGATTTACTTGCCATATTTTTTAAATCAATTCATCCTTTTTTTCCCTCAGTTTATTTAAAAAGGAAATATATCATGACGTGTGATAAATCAGTAGATTTCTAATATTCACTAAAATAAGTGTATAACTATTACAAATGTTTATTTGTGAACCACTTGGAATCATTTCACATACCACTAGTGGGGCAAGCCAACAACATATTAAGATACATAGCACTGGCAGATAGTTATTATCTGATGAGGAATTTGGTGCAGATATTGTCAGTTGACTAAATCAGCAGTGATTTTTGTTTGTCTTTAGTGATAATAGTTGTAATTGGTTGGTATATACTACACTGTTTTTCCAAGTGGGAGTCTCACACCTACTGAAGGACAATCTCTGGGAGAGGCCCAGGCTCTGCATTGCAGCAAGTATGCCCTTACTTCTCTTGTCCATTAAGCTGAGAACTGCTACGGGGATAGAAAGGGAAGGACCCACAAAACCTGCTCCCCAACCCCGAGTGTCTCTGTATCTGTCATGTGAGCTTCAACAGGAAGTGGAGAGTAGAGGAGGCTGAACTTTAGAGTCAGACCGAGTGAAAACCCTGCTTCTGCCACTCACCAAAGGCATAATCTCAACAGAAGTTCCTTAACCTGAGTGAGCCTAGGTTCCCTCTTTACAAAATAGGGATGATAATGATAATAAGAAGATGATGCGTTTAAGTGCGTAGCCCAGAGCAGTGTGGTCAGTGGCAGTGAGTGTTAGCTGCTGTTATCATCATTGTTGTTACCACTTAACAGCATGAGCCTGGCTTTTCTCATCAGAAAAGCTTAACAGCGATATTGGCAAAATCAAATAAGCTATAGTTTATTAATTTATTTTGTAAACTGTAATGTATTATCCCTCATTATACTCATTAGTGCAAAAACACAGCAAGAAGTTATTAATATGAATAGTAGCAATATTTATTCCATGGGATTATCATAAAGATAACATGAACTTGAATATAAAAAGTCACCAGGAAAGTTCAAATATTAGGATGTAATAATATTAAGTAATATTAGTAAATTGGTAATGACCATTTTATTTGAGTACCAAGTAAGTCACAGTTGCTGTACATTTCCTTTGACCCTCACAACACGGAGGTGAGTTATCCCCACTATGCAGGTGAGGAAGATGAGGCTCAGAGCAGTGAAGCACCTGGGATCATAGCCAGCCAGTGCTGGCAGAGACAGGATTCTCATCCAAGCCTGTCTGTCTTTAAAGCTGCTCATCCTCTTTCCACTACGTACCACTTCTGTTTGCGCGACTTCGATTACTATTAAAGTTCTCGTTCCCAGCCTGCTCCCACCAGCCTGGGAGCAGAGCATAGTGTAGCCTCGTTAGTCTCGCCCAGGGCAGAGTAGGCACCAGAGTGGGATGGGATGCGGGGTCCTGAGGTGCTGATCTGGGATTAAAAACCAGCTGTGGGTAATCCCTAAAGTAGAGAGTCACACCGGGATCATTGAGAACCAACTGGCCAACTTTCTTGGGCCCCATCGGAAGCTTCTGAGAGCTGGCACCGTCGGGACAGGTTTCCAGGGCCGCAGCTGTGGGGGTCACATGATTAGGAGAAAGGGCACGAGCCCCCTGGTCTTCCTTCTGAGTGTGTGTATGAATCAGAAATCTGTTCTCCAGGTGGCGTTTTCTTTTTTCAGTTCAATGTGAGTGTTTTTCTTCATGGCTTTTAGTAGTGATGAAATTGATTAAATTCAGAATGACCAAGGCAGGCCAGACTCTAAAGAGCAAATCACATTGGAAAATTGAGTAAATTTCTGCAGTGAGAGCATGCCCCTGGAGCTGCCCATGAGACAGTGGCCTGCACTTAGCAACCCCACACAGTCTCCTATGTCTATTATCTATGTGAAAAATAGGCAGCGCCTTACTCTACCTCTTAGTCCTTTTGTTTTTATGCAGACATCTAGCACTTTCAGCAAATTTCATTTCCCCCACAAAAAACTTAAAAGTTTTTTTTTTTTTTTTTTTAAATCAAAGGAAAATAGAATAGGTTTTCTGGGGGAAAACTTAGGCTAGGAAAAACCTGTTGAATACCAGCTTTAGGAAAGCGGTAACCCTCTTTCTAATGCATGTTGAGATTAATTAAGTAGATCAGCTCCTCTCCTTTGGAAAAGGATTTGTCCCCTCCAGGTTTGGCTAGAATTTCAGGGATGCATGCCTGGGGTAATTTTGCGGTGTAATTTCCCTCCGTGTTGTGAGGGTGTATTCCGGAGCCCTGTTCTTACAGACTGTATGTACGTACATCAGTCCACCTATGGTGTGGAAAGGCCCTTTCTGTTCAAAAATGGGTGATTTGGCCACTCCTTGCCTGATTTCTGGGTTTTCTGAATACTGAGGATTGGAGTTGAGCAACAGCAGTTAATGATTTTCAGAGAAGGGGCTCTTGGGCTTGGAGTCAGTCTGTTGGGTAGCACAAGGCTCTCAAAGGAACGTTCTTGTTTTCCCTTGACTTTCAGGCCTGTCTGACCTGATGGCCTGGCTAGTGTAACAAGGTGTAGTCCTCCTCTCAGCCCCAGGTTCAGGCCCCATGCCACACACAGTGATGACAATGCCTTGACGGACAAGCAGAGGATTTCTAAAAGTGTCCAGGAAAACCTGAACTTGGTTTTGTCTCCTGCGTTTCATGCCTTGGCTTGCATGGCTCTTGCTTTTCCTTTCTCTTGAACTCATTCTCAGGCTGGACTGCTAGGTGATGCCTCCTTGTATTGATACAGGAAGGAAGGAAGTGGTTAGATCAAGCCATTCATTTCTTTATTTAACCTTTATATCCTCACAAAAAAAAAGTGACAAAGCTGAGGACCAGAAGCTTACATAACTTATCTACTCTCATGGGGTTTATATCAGTGGAATTTGAACGGTCACTTTGACACACTGCCCCTCAGCACCTCTCTCCAGCCTTCGGTTGCTAATTTACCTGTCCCTGAATCTAAAATGAAAAATCACACACAGCCATGCTTCCGCCTCACGTCCAGCACTGTAGGAGACGGTGGAAGATAGAGATATACGTAAGAGCAGTGAATGGAAGAAATCAGTAAAGCTACACAGGGACCGTTGCCTTTAGGAACGTGTGTTCCAGTTTTGCAGACAGACGTTTTTCACAGACTCACGCAAGTAAGTGCAGACTTGCAGTTGTGCTGCGTAAGCCGAAGGAGAGGTCGGTGCTGCTCCATCCAAGTGCGCAGGGAGGGCCACTGACCTAGGTGGAGAGCTCAGGGGTGGCTTTTTTGAGGAAGTGCTACTCGAGGGGACATGTGTTACTTGGGCCAAGGGACTTACAGGCGAAACGCACAGTCTGTGCAGAGGCTGGGGAGGAACGATGGCCAGCTGGGCACTCCAAAAGCCAGTGTGCTTGGGTGCTGGGAGCCAGGGAGGCAGCCCGAGAAAGCTGGAGGGGCAGGCGGGGCTTTGTGGGCAAGGTAAGGGTTTGAGTTATCCTCCAGGGAGCGGTGGGGTGCCATCGGGAGGTGACGTGGTGTGATTTTGTCAAGATCATGGGGGCTGCAACGTGGAGGACGGATAGGAGAAAGCAAGGGGGGGTGTGGGGAGACCAGCTCCAGATCACTGCAGACGTCCTGGCAACAGAGGGTGGAGGCCTGGACCAGGGTGGAGATGGGAAAGGTGGAGGGAGCTGGACAGAATTGAGAGACATCAGGGATAAAACCGGGGGGGACTTGGTGGTAATTTGGATATTGGGGTGAGAAAGAGGGGTGGTGTTCGAGGGTGATGCTCAGGGTTTTGCTATAATTCTCACCCCCCACCTCTTCAGGGCTCATTGTTTTTTAAAGGTGAGAGGAGCCAGGGGACAGTATCTCAGATGAGGTCCCAGAAACTACAGAGCATGGAAATGACCTTTGGGGCCTCACGGTAGGGCAGTGGTGGTTTTGCTAAAATCCATGTCTTTCTGCCTGGCCCACCAGCCACCTTCTTTTAGACAAGGAAATAATCCGATTGTACCTTACAGTGTGGGGCTCTGTTAAGCCCTTTGCAGTAAGACCGCCAGTCTCTGGACTCAACCTGCTTCCCTCCTCCTGGAGTTGTAATCCCAGGCACAGCAGCCCGAACCCAAATGGTGCACCAGGCCACCTCTTCGCGCTTCTGCGGTTGCCCTAAGACCCTCCAGGTGGACTGAGCATGAACCCTTTTGTGTTCTCATGTTATCCACAGAGCTTTGTGAGCCTGGCCTCCCCTCCCCCCCCTGAAAAAAAAGGAGAGAAAGCAACAAGGCCTCAGAAGTTGAAATGAAAGTGAAGAGGATGGCACATTTCTAACTCGGGAGGTCAACCTGGGTATTTGGTGCGAGCTCTGCCAACATTCATTACAAGACAGCTGTTCGGACTGCACTGTGTAAACTCGGGCACAGCCGAACCTGGGGCTCAGGGAGAGGATAAGGGGTTGAAGCCTTTGCTGCAGGACGGCGGATGTCAGGCCTGGGAGCTGCCCGTCCTGCGACAACTCATCACAAGTCAAATTAAGGGAATAATGCGACCCTAGTAGATATTTAATGAGAGATTATTTCTGGAAATTATAAGGATACAGAAATTGCAAATGAATCCCTGACCTTTTCCAAGCCTTGGCTCAGTGAAAGAGCTGAATCACCTGCTTGAGGGGATTAAGGACAGCCGCCTCCATCTGGCGGGCCACTCAGACTTTTTCTGTCATTAGCAAACGCTGCTTGGTGTGATGATAGTGTTCTAAACCTTTTAGTGGGAATTTGCTTTTCAGGCTAGGAGATCTCAATTAACTTAGGGCAGAGATCACTGAGCAGAGATAGGGACTAATAATCTGGTTATGTGTGCACTGTTGATCTGGTTATGTGTGCACTGTGGTCCCTGTCACATTAGTGGTACTCTGTCCGTGTTAAATAATAAAATGGTTGTTAATTATTAGTAACCTAATGGTGATGTCAGCAGGAAACTCGAGTTGATGAGCGGAGAAATCAAACTGTGTGTGTGTGTGTGTGTGTGTTTATGAGAGAGAGAGAGAGAGACAGACAGAGAAAGAAAAAGAGGAAAGAGAGGTGGGAAAGTGCTGGGTAGTGGGCAGTGTAATAACTTATACCAGTTCCAGTGTAGAGATTGAGAGCAATGGTTGCTAAACTGTATTGCATGCGTTCCTTGTTGGGGGGCTGATGTTTGGTATGGATTCTGTTTCTTAATATGGTTTTATCTATTTATAAAATTATAAATAATTATCATTATATGCAACATGAATACATTAGAGGCAAATAGAGAGTTACCTTGAGCTCCTAATGTTTGACTTTACAGTAGATAAACGTTTTATGTCTTTGACTTAGACAACTAAGATTTACTGATCAATACTGCATTACATTTGTAACGTGTAGTGCCTTTAAAATAGGTAACATGCCTATAAGACTTATTTCAAGAAAAGGGGTTTACTGGTTTAAAACAAATTGGAGAACTTTTCATGTTGGGAAAACCAAAGGAAGAACACCTATTCAGAGATTGAATACAGGAGTTTTGCTTTGCCATTTTCCAAAAGAAGTAATTGTAATTAATTCAGGTTGGTGGAATTTTAAGTTTTTCTGGAGATGTGTATGTATGGGTGTGTGTGTGTGTGTGTGTATTTTTTTTTTCTGGTTCCATTTTATTCTTTTCCATTAGATATTATTTACCTAGAAAAGGATTCCGCTTCCTACGGTGCCACACAAAAGGTTCAAGAACTGATTTGCCTGTACAAGGTTATGTCCACCTCTGTCAGTTCTTCTACTAGTTAAGCTGATGGCTTTATCTTCTGACTCCTGGGGTTATCACTCTCAGTTGCCAGGTTCTTTCCAGTTTTTCAAAATTTTTATCGATGTTCACCGGGAAAGGGAATAGTCTTTATTTAAGACAGAAGTCCATCAAACCTAGAATAAGACTATGTTCACGAACCTACTCTTAAAACATTGAGCTTTAGAAACAGTTTCAGCAGCTCCCCATAGCAGTGTGCAACTTCTAAACTCCTTTGACTATCATCTCTATGAAAAGATTCTCTTAAGGACCTCTCAAAAAAAGAAAAAAGAACTAAAAGGCTTCAACTGACTATTGAATCACAGTTACAAACGCTTTGGAAACCTCCTTAAGCACAAAGAGTGATTCCTTATCTGACAAATACTTTCCAGCAGGCTCTATTCTGACTACTGTATAAAGGAATAAAAATCCTCCCCTGCATGTAAAAGATGCCCAGCATCATTAGTCATTATCAAAACCGCAATGAGATGCCACTTGACACCCACTAGGATGACCATAATAAAAAAGACCATAACGAATGTTGGCAAGGGTGTGGAGAAATTGGAAGCCTCGTAGTTGCCGGTGGGAATGTAAAATGGTGCAGCTGCTTTGGAAAACAGTTTGGCAGTTCCTTAAAAAGTTAAGCATAGAGTTATCCTATGACCCAGCAATTCTCCTCGGTATACACACTCAGGAGAAATGAAAATGTGTGTTCACACAAGGACTTGTACACAGATGTTCGTAATAGCATTATACATCATAGCCAAAGAGTAGAAACAACCCAAATGTCTCTCAACTGATAATGGGTAAAATTTGGTATATCTGGATAATAGAGTATTATTTAGCCAGAAAGGAAACAAAGTACTGATGCTACAACTTGGATGAACCTTGAAAACATTCTATTAAGTGAAAGAAGCTGGACATAAAAGACCACATATTGGATGAGTCCATTAATGTGAACTGTCCAGAAAAGGCAAATCCATATAAAAGGAAAGTAGGTGAGTGGTTGCCAGGGCTAGAGGAAGGGAAGAAATGGTGAGTGACTGCTAATGTGTATATTTGGGGATTTGGGGGATTTTTTTTGGGGGGGGGAGGGTGTTCTATAATTAGATAGTGGTAGTTAATACATAGCTTTGTAAATATACTAGAAACTGCTGATTTGTACACGTAAAATGGGTAAACTGTATGGTATGTGAATTGTATCTCAATAAAGCTGTTATTAAAAAAAACCCTTCCCTGGATTCCAGCAAGTATTTGGCCTGTGTATGATAGGCTGTTAGTAAATTTGAAAAATGTCTATTGCATGCATTGAGTTTCATTTAGAAGCATTATTTTGAGTTGGCTTACAGCTTACAGGGAAAAAGCTGGAGATCACAATTTGCAGAGTGAATACTTGGTTCGTACTGGGAAAAACAAGGGATTGAGTTAGTAGGCTGCTTACCATTTTAAGGGAATAAGAACAGTTTGTATACCAGATAATCTCCAGAGAGAAAAACATTGTTTTTCTGCTTCTTTTCTGGTCCTTTACTTATTATCCTAGAGTCTCAATGTGTTTATAAGTATCACTGAGCAATAAGTATGCATGTAAGTACAGTAGCTATTTCATTTTGCAAAGAGAAGTTTTGAGAAATTAGCATTCCTTTTTAGTTTGATTTTGGGAATTCTCAGTGATTTTTTTAAAAAATGTTTTTTGTTACCTTTCTTGGATCTGAATTCACCCATGTATGCTAAGAATTGGAGAAAGATTCCATTTGGATTAGATCCAAGATGAGTTCAGGTTCTGCTCAGTTCTTACATACTACAAGTTTATTACTTGCTCAGGGATGATGATAATTATTTATAAATATCCACCTTTCTACTGTATGCCACTTTCTTCTCCACTCTGAACATTAGGCTCTAGAATGTGTTTGCCTAATGTCCTAAGAAGGTCAAAGAAGAACCCATTCTTAAGGAGTACCGCACACATCTTATCTCACTGGGTAACCAAAACATGGGGATGAATTTGGGAGAATTTCCAGCTCTGTCAAGTTAGAAACTGATTCTCTACTGTGGACAAAGTTGTTGCTGATGATCATTTATTTTCTGAGTGACATTAGTGGGTTTCGAAGTGAATGGAGAACTCTTGTCCCCACATAGAGCGATGGCCCCACTGCCTTACTGGTTATTCCTCAGGTAGCTTCATTGTTCTTGGCTGTTTTATTTTCCTCTGGGTTATTTTTCTTTTCTTTTCTTTTCTTTTTTCCCCATTTTTCCTTTCTTCTAGTCACTTTTACAGGATTGTACTTTAACTCGGAGTCACACTTAAGACAATTTGGTGGTATAGACTCTGGAGCAAGTCTCCATGTATTAGCTTTGCATCTTTGGTCAAGATATTTAGCTTTACCAAGCCTCAGTTTCTTCATCTGTAATATAAGGTTAATAATAGTATCATCCTGGAGGACCTGCTAGGATTAAATGAGATAATCTACATAAAATACTTACATTTATAGAGCACTTAATGTGTACTTTTTGAAGGAGACCACAGATAGTCCTACAGCTCCTGTGAATAGCAAAGCAATTTAAAGGTGCCGGTCACTCTAATCTGCAGTTTCTTCAGCTATATATTGAAGATAACCTTGCACGTTACTATAACTTGAGGTTATTGTGAGAACTAAATGAGATAATCCATGCAAAGTACTTAGTAGAACCATACCTGGCATATGGAAAGCTCTCAATTGATGCCAACTATTATTTTTAATTATTCCTACACTGTTAATGGGAAAAATTAAAAGGATATTTGGCTACAGCATGAGATTGATTCATCCTGGCTCAGCCAAGCGCCGTCCTCAGGTTGATTGGCCCGGCTAGCAACTTGACTGTCCTTCTCTTGTTCTTTCAGCTGCGCAGTTGGACAACATTGGCTTCAGCATAATCAGGAAATGCATCCATGCTGTGGAAACCAGAGGTAAAGTAGTTCAGCAGATGGCATTGTTCTCATGGAAGGTCATGCATCTGGTGAGCAGTCAGACCTGCTACCTGCTGTTTCCCGACTTTAAGTGACTCATTAACTCCCCGAGTGCCATTGTTGCTGTGTTTCCACAAGTCCTGCTGGTCTGAAGCAGGGGTTCTCAACTGGGTTTGTGTCATCAACTTCTTTGGCTGATCGGAAGAATGTTTTAAATGTCTACGTGTAAAATACATAGGATTATAGAAAACCAGTTACTGCAATTCATTTTTTAAGTGTTAAAAAACATAGTTGGGATATGGTAATGTATGTGTTTCTTTGTTAATGCTTTAATAAAGTCGTAGGGGTGGGTCTGATAACTGACATCATTTGAAAGTAGTGATATTTCAAGATGTCTGTTACAACCGTAATGTGTTAGGAAAGTGCCTGCCATTTCTGAGCAAGTTGCAGGTGCTGCTAACGCTACCGTGATTTGTTGTCTACGTTCATAATGGAAGGAAATGCTTAATGTCATTATAGGTTAGTGAAGATAAATATGTAATTGTTTTCCTAAGTTCATAGACACTCTGAATTCTCTCCGGTGGATGTTTTGGGGTCTGTGAACCCTAGGTGCTTTAGGGAGCCAGTCCCTGGGGACCATCCAGGTGGAGAGAAGGGGTCGTACCCATGTTGCTCACTGACCTTTCCTGGGTCCATAGGAGCAGGATGTTGAGACCAAGGAAGCTGGTTCATTCTAGTGGTCTCCATCCCTCCCTCAGAGACTGCCACAAAGGCGATTGCTCTGTTCCAGCAGTTTGGAGCTTTGAGTGCACCTGTCTTTTGTACCTCTAAGAAAAGGTGTTAACCATCTTTCCACTGGATTTGATTTGAACCATTATCAGAGATGTGAATCTTCCGTATTCGACAGACTCTCAACTACCAGCCCTTTCTATTTGTTGGAAAGAAATTCTGTATTTTAAAGCAGGGTCCATAACTCTTACCAGTTGAGAAATACAAACTTTTTTATAAAGTAGAGGGGGAGGGGAGAAAACACCTAACTTCATGAGCCTCTACTCCTGTGTATCCTGTTAAAAGGTATTCTTTCCAAGGGAGTTGTTTTAATGAGTGCAAACATACAGTATTTCTGCTATGCCTCCCTTAAACAAAGAGTTAAGGCAGCTTATAAGGATACATAAAATATATCCAGAGAATATAAAATAGAAGTAGGTGAGATTTCTGGGAATCAATCTTGAGGAAATAAGGAAATAAGCCAGAATGAGCCAGAAGGGTGTTTACACAATGGTATTGTTAAGGTGTAAAATCAGAAACTGACCAAATGTCTCAAAAATTGGTTAATCAACAGTGGTACACCCATGTAGTAAAAAACGATGAATCACTAAAAATGTAGTACAAATACATTTCTTGACATGCACTGTTTTCTTAACACATTGACTGCCACACTAGAAAAAAAATTTTTTTTCCTTGGGGCCACGGTGTTTCATGATGACAACAGAATAAAAACTTCGAAAACAAAAACAGTCCTTTCTAATTTAATGAAAAATGAAATTTATTGACTCCTATTCGTTTAATCCACATTTTTAGAATTAATTTGCCGATATTACTTGTAACAATAAGAACATCAACAAGTAAAACTTTCATGAACCAACTGCTGGGTTTTGCCCAGGTTTTGCTTCACGAGGCCCCGGGCTCACAACTAGCATGAGTTAAATACAACTCATGTGGCGGTTAATGTGTTAATTATGTACATTAAGTGAAAACTGCAAGTTGCAAATCAGCTGCCCAGTGTGAACCCCTCCTGGGAGTGCTGGGGAGACTGGAGGGCCTACTGCCCAGGTTTCACTGCATTGTCAGCGGTGTGCTCTGCTGATTTTTAACTGTCTTCCTTTGACTCATCTATTTGCCTTCACTGTAGTTTCTCAACTTTTTTGAAGTTTAGATTACTAAGGTAATTTTTCAACTGGAGTTTTGTTTTTCATTTTAAAAGAAATGCATGAGACATGAGAGGTATAGGGTCCACAAGGGTAGAGGCATGAGAACGGAGCCCAGTGTGAGTCCAGGACAAACAGCCTCCCCCAGTGAGGCTCGCACACTTGCCTGCCTTGAGCCACCTGCTGGCCTCTCAGTTCTCAGCGTCCCAAGCCGAGGGGGAAACCTGATCGTTTCAAGCCTTTCACAGAGTCCGTGGTAAATGCAAACCTGTAGCTCAGAAGGACAACTTTTTCTGATACAAAACTAGAAAATATATTCAGTAAGTCAGAGAAGAAGATAAAAGAGGGTCACAAGTTGGTCTATCCTCTCAACCCCTACCTCCTTGCCTTCTCCCCTTTCTGAAATGAGGCTAGAAATGCTATGTTTTAACTTCTAAGAAAGTTTTCATTTAGTACAAAGAAGAAATAAGGACAGTGTGAGTTAGATGCCATTTTAGCATAAATAGTTGAGGAAGTGCAAATATCCCTGTTGCAGTGTGTGTGTGTGTGTGTGTGTGTGTGTGTGTGTGTGTACACGCATGTTTATGGTGACCAGAGATGAACAGACTTCCCATATTCTCTGAGATTCGTTGATAATTGTCCAGGGGGAGCTGGGATTGTATAAAGTTCCAGGAAAGCACAAGGATAAAAGAAATAGACACCACAGATCTTTCAAGTCTTTCAAGCTGGTATGTTACTGAGTATAGTTTCTACTGCTGGGATGCATCTCTTAGTTTTTGACCAGGAGTTCCCAGCCCATGAGCCATGCAGAATGGTGTACGTGATTTTACAGGTCCTTTTTAGCTGTAAAATTGTATTCCAGGCGACTTCCTTTTACTCATCAGTTCCACTTCTATATAGGTCTTGTTGAAGATGCTGCAGAATCAGCCCTTTGCTGAATGTCTTCCAGAAAATTGTGTTTTGCCCCCCGCCCCAGAAAAGTATTTTATAGTGGCTCTGATGGAGTATAACTCATTATACTGTTCATTACATACCATATAGTGATTTAGGGGCTGGGGACATAATGGTAAACAAGACAGAATCATTGTCCTTAGAATTTACATTCTAGTTGTAGAGAGAAAAACAAGGAACTAAATAAAAAAAGATAACTTCAGCTATTGTTAGCTGCTATAAAGAAAAGAAAAGAAAAAACAGGGAAAGAGAATGACCAGTAGTGTTGGTCATGTGATGCGTTAGACTGAAGAGATTGCACTGAAGCTGAGACCTGAATGGTCAAAAGACCTGGGAGAAGAGAATGACCAGTAGTGTTGGTCATGTGATGCGTTAGACTGAAGAGATTGCACTGAAGCTGAGACCTGAATGGTCAAAAGACCTGGGAGAAGAGATCCAGGTGGAGGAACCAGCTGGAACTAAGGCTGTGAAGTGGGGACATGAGCTTGGTACGTTAGAGTAATAGGAAGGCCAGTGTGGCCGGAACAGAGTGCAGGTGGTTGATGATGTGGTCACAGATGGGCTGGTACTCAATCGTACAGGCCTGGTAGGCCACTGTAATTGTTATTTGATTATGGTCTAAATGCAATGGGAAGCCATTGGAGGGTTCTAGGAGAAGAGGTGATGTGAACTGATTTACACTTTAAGAAGTTCACTTTGGTTACTGATTGGAGAATGGACATCAGAGAAATAAAATAGGACGCAGGAGCCCAATTACTTGACAGGGGTCAGAGATGATGGGACTGACGCTAACAGAACAAAACTCATTTCTCAAATCACTTGGTCTGAATTGCCCTCTTTTGTAAACGGTAGAGTGGTGATACAGTCCGTGCGTTTAAATGAATAAGGGTGGTGCAACGGGTTCGTTTTTAGTTCTTTGTTCAGAGGGTTGAAGGTAAATCTCTTATAGTCTAATTGCACAGCTCCTTAGGTTGAATGAAGGTGGTCTTCTTCTTCTTTTTTTTTTTAATAAAGAATATTTACAAGTTGTGAATAGATCTTCTAATTTTTCAGTCTTGGCTAACATTCCCTAACATTAAAAATGTCCTTTTTTCTCAATATTTTCATTCTATATGTAAAAATAGATTGTAAAGTATTTGTTCTTTTCTGTTGTATGCATTTTTAATCATGTCATTTTGGCTTTTTAAATTAAAAAATTGGTTAAATAGGATATACTTAAAAGTATATATTTTGCATCTTTTAAAACTCTTCAGATACTGCGTTTGGCAAGGGAAAAGGAAAATTTTTTTCCCCTCTGCTGACTGAACTAACATGAGGGCTGAAGTGTGCAGCACATCCGTGAAATCCTAGACAGCTGTACCAAATCCCACTCCTTTGCTAAGAGCTGAGCTGAGTGACAGGGGACTTTAATTAGAGCAGCTTTTAGAAGGACTGAGAAAATGAAAAAATAAGTGCATTTGGCCGGGTTGACCTGACTTGTGTTCTGATGTGCCTCTAATTTAATCATCACCGTTTCTTTTCTCAGGGATCAATGAGCAAGGGCTGTACCGAATCGTGGGGGTCAACTCCAGAGTGCAGAAATTGCTGAGCGTCCTGATGGGTGAGTGCAGTGTGCCTGTGCCTGGCAGGTCCCTGGGGAGGCTCACGCTCACAAGTCACCAGGGTGGTGACTGTGGACAGCCTTTGCGGAAGGAATCAGGATGTCCAAGAGCTATCACCCTGACATTAGCTGCCACTTTGCCAGTTGTCATGACTGCAGGCACTACTGGGAAGGGTTCTGAGAAGGACTGGACAAAATAAAAAGGGCCAGGTCCAAGGCACCACACCCTCTCTAGGCTCTGCGCTGGCAGTCCAAGGGGAGCTTGGTCACTCATGTGACCACCACACCCTGCTTTGTCTGTAATAGCTCATGACTCCTTCTGTCCTCTTTTGGGACAGGTATTTAGTGGGACACACCCGTTGCCCAAGGAAGGGCATCATTGTAGCCTGCAGAGGACCTCAGACTTCGTGTCCCTGTCACTGAGCAGGTGTCATATAACTCCCAGATAAAATGTATATAAGCAGATAAATCTTCTGATCTTATTTGCTTCTAGATTTCAACCTAGTACCTGTCACTTGAGTAGCAGAACCTTTTTGCTGATGGCTAATATAAATATAAAACCACTATCTCCAAATGTGCAATATTTGAATCAAAAACCCATGAGCCAAATTTGCTTAGGCTGCAGATTTCCTGTATTTTTAGATATGAATGCAGCCAGCCTCAGTGAGTCACATGGATCTAAATGGCAAACAGATCGAATTTCACAGATCTGTGGCTGTTATTCATCCCCATGGAAGCCCCAGCTGTGCATTTACAGAGACAGACTATCACTTGGGGTCCCACCCAGCGCAGTGTTCTGAGCAGGGACAGTTCTCTTGTTAGTATTTGTAATTTCTTGTGCCATCCTACTTTCCGAAAATAGCTTTCATATGTAAAGAAATTGCCTCTCTCATGTTGACCAGAATGACTCTCTTCTCTATTTCTTTTTTGGGAGAGCCACTCACCTCTGGTGGGCAAAACCCCATCATACAGTTACAGTGAGATCTGGTGTTTGAAACTATGATTATTTGTGAGGTACTCTAGCACTGAGGACCTGTTTGAAATATGGTTAGCTTTTTTTAAAAATTAAACTTTTTATTTTCAGATAGTTGTAAATTCACATGTAGTTGTAAGAAATAATACATGGAGATCCTATGTACCATTTACCCAGTTTCCTCTAATGGTAACATTTTGCAAAATTATATTTCGATATCACAACCAGAATATTGACATGGGTATAGTCAAGTTGCAGAGCATTTCTGTCACCACAGGATTCCTTGTGATGCCCTAACCATCTTCTTCACTCCTCACCTCATGCCCCATCTCTAACTCCTGGCAGCTGGTAATCTGTTTTCTATTTCTATAATTTCGTCATTTCAAAATGGTTATATAAACAGAAATATGCAATGTATAACCTGTTGGGATTGGCTTTGTTTTTCAGTCAGTGTAATTCCCTCAAGAATTTTCCAAGTTGTTGCATGTATCAATAGTTTGTTCTTGTCTATTGCTGGGTAGTTCCGGTATATGGATGTGCCACACTTTGTTGCACTGTTCATACATTGAAGGACGTCAGGGTTGTTTGCAGTTTGGGGCTATTCCAAACAAAGCAGCTACAAATATTTGCATACAGGTCTGTGTGGACAGACATTTGTTCCTCTGGGATAAATGCCTCAGTGTGCAGTTGCTGGGTTGTATAGTGATATAGTTAATCTTTGAAAATTCTAATAGAAGGAAGAATTAAGAGTCTAATAGGTATCAATTCTTAGTCTTTTATTTCTGACCAGAGCTGCAAACATTTGTGGAGTGTCTGTTCTCTAGAACAGATTGTCAGGTGCTAGAGATTAAACTTTAGGAAGAGCCAGTTCTTTTCTGCGAAGAGTCCTGGTGGGGTGGGATATATATATGCATGTGAAAGCTGTAATGTAAAATGTGATATTAGTGCTTAATATAAACTGAGTCTGGAAGATTTAATAGTGAAGGAGAGAGTAGAAGAATAATTCAGATTCTGGAAGTATTATTAGCAATGGCATGGGGGGCAGAAATCAGGGTCTATGATGGCTATAGAAGAGGGTATTGATTCTATGGTTATTAATAATATCTGGAAGAGACCAACCTGAGCAACATAGCAAGATCCCAGCTCTACAAAAAATAGAGAAATTAGCCGAGCATGGTGACATGTGCCTGTAGTCCCAGCTACTCGGGAGCCTGAGGCAGGAGGATTGCTTGAGCCCAGGACTTTGTGAGGTTGCAGTGAGCTGTGATGATGCCACTGCACTCCAGCCTGGGCAACAGAGCAAGACACTGTCTCTGAAAAAAATTTTTTAAAAGAACTACTTGAGGCTGGGACAGGAGAGGTAAAGCTGAAAAGCTAAGGTGGTCTCTTCTGTTGAAGAACTTGAATGTTGTGCTAAGGAGTTTGGGGTTGTTTTTCCTGTGGGAAGTAAGAAGCTATTGAAAGTTCTAAGTAGTGAAGTTATATGCATTACAACTGTTCTGCATACAGAAGTGTCAGGCAGACAGTTTAGAATAGTTTACACAGAAAAAAGGCATTTATTCACTCACATAACTGGTAAATCCAAGATGACGGAAGTATGGTGAGGTCTGGGAAGTCCAGTGACGTCTTTCCATGTGCTGGAGCCTTTCCACTTGCCTTCTTCTAGCTTCTCATTATCTGTGACCTATGCTGGCCTTCGTGTTGGCTTTATGCTTCGTGAGAGTGTCCCAGATGGGCTCAGCCTCAGCTGTCCTTGGAGCCTGTGATTGCTGAGAAGAGAGCGTCTTTCCTGACAGTGTTGGCAGAAGGCTCCAGGGAATTTGATTGGCCAGTATGGGGCCATTCACATGATTCATTTCTCAATCTCAGGCCAATCACATGGACCACGGAAGATGGATCCAGATGGCCTGGATCCTGTGCCTGTCCCTGGGGATGTCGGGGAGGAGGCGAAGGGGTGGGATGGGGACAGGGTTAGTTCGTGGAACCTGGTGGACAGAGCAGGATTATTAATAGAATGATGGAGGAGTACTTTCCTGAAATCGTGGCTGCTGGTAGATTTAATAAAACAGTATGTTTAGCACAGGTGTAACAAGATCAGATTCTAGCTTTGGGAGGGTAACTCTGGCCACAGTGTGGAGCATGTATTTGATCATGGAGAGGTGTGGAGGAAGAAGACAGTTGCAATAGATCAGGCAGGGCATACCCTATCAAGGGCTGAACCAAATAGCTGAGCTGCAGTCAGGGAAAAAGGGACAGGCTCCAAATGATTATAGAGAGAGAATCAACAGGACTTTGTAACCAACTGGATATGGGGGATTAGAAAGGGCAGAGAGATTTCAAAGATGACAGATTATTATGTAAGGTGATACGAATGAAAAGAAATATGACATTTTAGACTGCTTTGCTAATCTAAAAAAGAACCACTTTAGCTCGGTTGTGCTAAGCAAAAGAGTGGTTATGAAAGGATCTTGTTTTTATCACTTCTCTTAGTGGCCCTCAGACAAGATATTTGCGTTATTGTCTTCCTCAGTTTTCCTAGGGATAGAGAAAATAATCATGAACATCTGAGAAATGTCATGAAAAAGTAATAACTAGCAGCTGAAAGTCACGAGGCCGGCTGCCTCTTCCAGGAGGACATTTCAGATAGACTGGAATTCAGTGTGAGGTCTCACCAGAGCTGAGAGACGACCACAGGGCAAGATCTAATCGAAAGTGGAGAAGAGTCCCCGTGATTCTCTCCCCACGAGTGAAATTAAAGTTTGAATCTCACAATTAAGGAATCACCAGGGCTCCAAAGCTGAACGGGGAGCTCTGTCTCCCTTGTCCTTTGTGGACTTGTTCTCGTCTTCATCAGTTCTTGGTACTGGTACCGGTCTGGTCTGGTCTGGCCAAGAGCGTAAAATAAATATGACTCCTATACGCTGAAACCTTTCCCTGACATAGCTGGGCTGAGTGCGAACCTTTCCTTCACTATTCCTTTATTATGTATTCAGTGGGTGCCCCATTATGTCCCAGGCACTGTGTAAGATTTAGTTTATTTGTCCGAGCTCTCAGAAGTGGAAGTGTGTTTTCAGTATGGAAAGTATGGCTTGGAATTAAGTAAAAACGGAGACTTCTTTTGATCACTTTGAATTTAGTTTTTGCATTCTTAATGCATCAGGGGATTTTAGGGTAGAAGAGGAATCTAAGAGCCAGTGCTTTGAGAACATCTTCCTTTCACTGATTAGGATTCCTTGAGAAACTTTGCTAAAATTCCTCATAGCAAGTGCAGCGTAGCTTTGTGCTAGTGTCTACCAGGAGCTACCTTTGATCCCTTCCTCCTAGCAACACAGGCCATTAGTCTTTGGAGAGTGAAAAGGACTCATAAAGACATGCAGATTCCTAGAAATAGAATATCTTCTGTGTGTGTGTACCAGTTTCTCCCCAACCCCCCCAAATAGCAAGTGTAAGATAAATCTTTCCAAATTTTAGCCCAACTTTTTAATATGAGCTCTATGCTTTTCAGTACATGTTTCTCTTCTTGTTTTGCTATATGTTTTAAATAACTTTTTCTAATTAAATTTATGAATGGCCATTGTTGAAAATTTGGAGAAATGCAAAAAGTAGAAGGAAATACAAGTCCTGCTGTCCAGAAATAACCTTTATTGACATTTTATTATATTACATCAAGCTGTTTTATCATATCATCACCTTTTTAATATAGTATAATTATAATAAATATAACAGAATATGCTTACAGAGTTGGACTTGTATCATAGGCCTTTTAACAGGCTTTATTCATGTAACACTACAGAGTGTCTGTTTTCTATTTTAATTCAAGTTATTCTATCGTGTGATTTTCTTAGCCACATACTGTGTAGATGTACTATAACTTTTTAATCAGTCCCATATTCTTGGATATGTGGGCTGGTTACAGTTCTTCAGCGTTCTAGAAAGCACTCAGGTGAACATCCCGTAGGGGCAGGACAGCAGAGGTTGAGAGTTGCATTTTGGAATTAGGTAGGTTCCATTTCCACTGCTTACCCATTTGACTGTGGACAAATGATTTAAATTGGCCCGGTCTTCTGTCTCTTCGTCTGTC
The DNA here is from genome assembly GCA_963574885.1 of Lepilemur ruficaudatus. NCBI lineage: Eukaryota > Metazoa > Chordata > Mammalia > Primates > Lepilemuridae > Lepilemur > Lepilemur ruficaudatus. The sequence continues at coordinate 1,369 of CAUYRT010045121.1, read as the reverse complement.
ATGATGTCCGCTGCCCCCGTAGTAACATGAGGATGAAATAAAAAGATGCAAGTGGGTTTCTGAGTCCAGAGCCCTCCATGTGTTTAATAAAAAATGTTAGCTGCTTTAATTTTTTATTTTTATATGCATCTCTAATTATTTCCTTAGGGTTTATTTTAAGATGTGGAATTGCTGAGTCAAAGTATGTACATGTTTTCAAGGCTCTCAAATGATAGTCCCAAGTTTGCTGTCAGCAGAGTTTGAGGAGAGCATCCTGTACCCTACATCCTTGCCATGCTATGTATTACTTTTTTGTATATAAATTATAAACACTTGAAAAATATATCTCCTTTTTATTTGATTTTTGCATTTCTGTAATTTTGGGTGAGGTTGGGCACATTTTACGTGTGTATTGCTGATTTATACTTCTTTTGTGAATTGCCTGTTTGTGTCCTAAGCCTGTTTTCTTATTTATGTTTTGATTACAAGACCTTTTGAGGTCTGAAGGCTACATTATCAGTATTTTTTCCAGATTATAATTTGTCTTAAACTTCATGATGCATTTATTTTTGTTGTCTTATGAGTGTCTTAAATTTAATGACGTCCATCTAGAAAAAAGATGGATAAACTGGATTATGCCTTTAAAGACCCTCCCCATTCCAGGATTACAAAAACCTTTTGTTTTTCTTAAAATCCATCTGGAATATATTCATGCTAAAAGGAAACTCTTTTCTCAAATTCTTATCCAATTGGCCAATTATCACATGATGAGAAATTTTCCCCCTTACTACAATTTTTGTATATCAGCATGTAATTACTCTTTTTGTATATCAGGGTCCGTTGAAGGAGTTTTTGCACATAATTTTCTAAAGGCAAACAAATTGCTTTTCTGTTTGTTTTTCTGTAATTCTGAATCTTTTAAAAAAACATATCCTCATTTTTCACCTTTTTAATGTTTGTTTTTCTCCTGATTCTTTGCATTCAAGCAAAAATTCTCTAAATTGCCTTCCATATTCATATCATTCATTTAAATCTGTTGGGTCGACTGTTATTATACTTACTGTTATATTGTTACTATTGCTGTTTATAATGCAGATTTTAATTTTGTAATTGAATTTTCCAGTGTCTTTACTAACTTATTTACCTCTTTTCATTTCTACTTTCCAACTGTTACCTTTATTATTTTAGTCTGTTTGTTGTTTTCCTTTTATGTCTGATTTCACAGCATCTATATTTTCCTAAATTTTTTTTTCTTTCTTTTTTTATTGGGGGAAAACTACAAAGCATTTACAGTACAATGTTTACAGTCACAATTTGTAGTGAACTGATTTCCCAAAATATATTACCACTCAAGTTGACTTATCTTGTTACATTCAAAAATCTACTCTGT